>OY757189.1:74180168-74316550 GCA_963583895.1 Melanophora roralis | reverse complement strand
AAAGAAAGTGTCAGAATGAACACCATATCTCAAAACTTTAAAATGTGTAGCTTTTGATGATGGTGCAAACTGCAACTCGATTGCATCATCCGGAATGGGTGGAAGCAGTTCTCAAAAGTATGAAAAAAATTCCCAAAACAATGGCGAATAACGGGAGTTGCTTAATGCTTTTAGAAATTAAAAACGTGTACAAAGGCAAATAAATGTTCTTAATTGGTGGAAAGAACAAAGTAAAGCTAAGCCAGAATTATATGCTAGAGCAAAAGTTGTGTTAGCTATACCAGGTACACAAGTTGGTGTAGATAGATTATTTTTGGGGGTTAAAATATATTTTGAACCCTAGCCGCAATAGGTTAGATGAGAAAGTTTTAATGCAGTCATTGTGATTCGATCCAACGTGTAGCTGTTTTAATCAACCATATATTGTCTTCATTATTATATACATGTGCATCTTAAAAGTTAATTCTTTTTAAATATCCCAAACTGTAAACTTAAATGTATTTTTTAAGGTTATAAATTATTAATTAAATTTTAATTTATATTTTTTTTAAATTGACTTTGATTTAGAAACTGAAAAAGATGTTTTTGATATAATATTTTTTAAACATTTTACTTTAAAAAATTACAAAGTATTTACCAGGGTACACTAGTACAGGTAGTGTCAAGATAAATTCAAAAGTTCGCCCTCTGCATTTCCATTTCGTGTTTGAAAAAGTTAATATCAAAAAATTTAAAACTTAATACAAAATTATTTAATTTGTTATTCACTTTCTAAAATATTTATAGTCAGCTAGGCTCTTGATATAACCTGTATAGGTGTACCCTGGTATTAACATATTTTAATGAATACTGATTTTTTAATTATTTTAAAAATATTTTTTATTATACAAATGTTTGATGTTTGAAATTCTTTTTTATGTTTCTATTGGATTTAAAAATTTTTTTATGCAATGTACCTAAGTCTACAAGTCAGCAATTTAATTTTTTTAGCCTAAAAAAAGAGAACATATAAATAAAAACTTAACTATATTTTAAATTGAATATAGATTTTTTTTTTATTTTTTGTAAATACCATTAAGTAAGTATCTATACCAATACTGACATAATCAAAATACCGATACCGCTACCGTTACCAAAACTAAAAATTAATACCGTTACCGATATAATCAAAATACCGATACCGAAATGACAAATTTCTTAATACCGTTGCCAAAACCGTTATTCGTTTCGGTTGCCAACCTTGAAATAAACTAAATATATAATTTTTTGTATTTTTGATTGATAATAAAATTACTTTCAAGGTTTTTAATTTAAAAAAACACAAGTTTTTATTTATTTGTTAAGAACATTACAGTTCTATATTATACTTAGAACGGCTTTCGGTATAAGTTTTTAGTATCAAAAGTCTATGTTAACATGTGAATGAATTTTGTTGAATTAAAAATAAATTTGGCTTACTTTGATATTTAACACAGTTCACTAAATCCTAACTTACAATTTAACTATACTTCGTTTTCAAGTTTTATTTTGATTATAAAAAACAAATTATAAATTTTAAAATTGATTTTTTTCAATATCTATATTTTTGCACATTGTCATATTGAGCAAGCGATATGTCATGTGGACTTGTGTGAACACACATAAGTACAGAAAGAAAAGTCTGCATTATGAGATTTTATCAAATTAAAAAATGTTATTATACAGAAATCTTATTAAGACTGTCCCAAATATTTTTTGGCCATTTTTGTTTTTGTCATATAATTTAATAAAATCAAATGGCAGCTGCTGGGCAACAGAATTATTTTTTTTTGCACAAATAAAGGAGAATTTCTTTCTTTAAATAACTAAAGCATGAAATAAAATTATATTTCACAAAATTTTTTTAGTTAAGAAAACGTTTTGTCAATTAAACATTCAAAACAAAAACAATTGAAATCAAATATTTTTGAAATTTCGGTGCGTGTCAGTATCTGCTACTTATTTAGTAAGTAATTTTATTTTGTTAAAAATTATAATTACATTTACCCTTATTCTAAAAGATTTCAAACACTCCTTAAGAAATACATCATAGCATCAAAATATTAATGAATGTTTCATAAATTGGAAAACTTACATTTGTTGCCATAAGATATAATTTAGTAACAAACTTCGTCCTTGAAATCTAGATTATACAACAAAACAGACGCTTAAGGCTACCATCTGTAATTACCCTTTGTCTGTTTTAATTACAAACACTTTTGTTTTTCTTTTTAATCTTATTTTCGTTTTGCTTGTTTAACGCTTCTTTAATCTGTGTAGTTAGAAACTTTTTATAGTTGTGTTTTGTTTATCAATATTAGAATGAATGTCCTTAAGAAAATACTTACATTTAAGGATTATTTTTTTAATAAAAATTTAACTGTTTGTTGTTTAGCAGAAAATGTGCCGTTCACTGATTATTTTATTAGATGTATTTTTGTTTTTCTTCCTTTAAGTAAACAAAAACTATGGACATATTAAAATTTTTTTTTTCCTTAACAGTCAAAACATTTGTGTGCATTCTTTTCAGGATGTAAGTACTGGACCTTTAGGTATCTCATGCAAATTTTTATTGCCTAAATCATCAAACTGTGGTTTTAAGGTATTCCATTAATTCAAAAAGATGTCTTATTACTGAAGGAGTTTTTATAACAAAACTATAAGCTTTAAAACGCTCCAGTGCCTGTTTACCAAAGACATGTCGCTTAGTGGTGTAGAGTGGGCCCAGTTTTTAAAAAAATATACGTTAAAACTTTTAAACTTTGTTAAATCAACTTTATTTCATAAATTTAATTCTTTAATCATCAGAATGAATGAATTATTTAAATATGTTGATTTTTAGGAAATTTATGACTAAAACAATTCGCACATTTTTGTTGAGTGTGTAAGATTTTAGAAAATATGCAAAATATTGCGGAATGTCAAAAAAGGAATTTTACAAATATTGTCGATTGATTGGGTTGATTTTTTTTAATTTTGTTGTATCTTTTATGTCTCAAAAATATGAAAATTTTATTTTTTGAAGAATTTATTTGTCACATGCTCTTTGTTGTTGTTCTTAAATAGGCAAGTTTAGGCAGACTTTAACACTACCTTTGATTACTATAAGACAACGTAATTGCTCAGAGTTTTTTGAATCATGATATACTTTGCGTAAGAGAGAGAGAGAAAGGTACTACACCATTTCCATTGTATTTCAGAACTTTCTAATTGTATTTCAGAAATTTCTAATTCAATTTCAGAAATTTCTAATTCAATTTCAGAAATTTCTAATTCAATTTCAGAAATTTCTAATTCAATTTCAGAACTTTCTAATTGTATTTCAGAAATTTCTAATTCAATTTCAGAACTTTCTAATTGTATTTCAGAAATTTCTAATTCAATTTCAGAAATTTCTATTTGTATTTCAGAATAACCTTAAGCATATAGGTCTATCGAAAAATATATTTATTTTCGTCACTGCTTAAAGGATTAAAAAAATTTCAAGTTTTTTTGTTTCATTGCTTTGTTGACGCAAATAGTAAAATTCAATTGAACAAAATGCATTTTTTTGGAGCACGGTCTTGGAGAACATGTCGTTTTTCAGTTATGCTAAATACTTCCAAGAAAAAGCATTGGATTTTTCTGCGATACCACCATCAACTTGCTTAAAATTCTACAGTAAAATGGCATAGTGGGACTCGAAGCGTATTTTAAAATAGTTACAGTCCGATTAAAATATAAAAGAACTTGCTGCTTTACAACGAATATTAGATTCGTAATAAAAACGATGGATATTCAAGGAAATGTTGTAAGGTAAGCGAGTGAAATTAATAAAGATTGCTGTTGGTTGTGCAGCATTTCAGCAAAGAAATGAAGGTTGCGATTTGTTAGCCCACAATAGGTATACTATTAGTATGATCGCAAAAACTGAAATCGGGTATATACTCGATGGACTCTTCTTTGATTTTTCTGATATATGCTCCCAAACCAGCAGCATGGTATTTTTAACAAACTCGTGTTGACTAATGTAATGTTTCCAAAAAATGGGAACTACACCATTTCCAATTGTATTTCAGAACTTTCTAATTGTATTTCAGAAATTTCTAATTCAATTTCAGAAATTTCTAATTCAATTTCAGAAATTTCTAATTCAATTTCAGAAATTTCTAATTCAATTTCAGAAATTTCTAATTCAATTTCAGAAATTTCTAATTCAATTTCAGAAATTTCTAATTCAATTTCAGAACTTTCTAATTGTATTTCAGAAATTTCTAATTCAATTTCAGAAATTTCTATTTGTATTTCAGAATTTTCTATTTGTTTTTCAGAATTTTCTACTTGTATTTCAGAATTTTCTAATTGTATTTCAGAATTTTCCATTTGTATTTCAGAAATTTCTATTTGAATTTCAAATGAAAAATTCTGAAATACAAATAGAAATTTCTGAAATACAAATGGAAAATTCTGAAATACAATTAGAAAATTCTGAAATACAAATAGAAAATTCTGAAATACAAATAGAAATTTCTGAAATTGAATTAGAAATTTCTGAAATACAATTAGAAAGTTCTGAAATACAAATAGAAATTTCTGAAATTGAATTAGAAATTTCTGAAATACAATTAGAAAGTTCTGAAATTGAATTAGAAATTTCTGAAATTGAATTAGAAATTTCTGAAATTGAATTAGAAATTTCTGAAATACAATTAGAAAGTTCTGAAATACAATTGGAAATGGTGTAGATTCTTTTGCGGGTAAGCTTCATATAAGGAATTCCTGGAATTGTTTAAACTGAAAATGTATTTTCATTTTTTTTGGTAGAAGGTATGATTTTACAAAGATGAAGCACTAACTTAATAAATGCATCAGCCCTAATTGACAATACGAGGAAGCTAAGGAAGGAAGTTAAGTTGAAGAAAAAACCATAATTAGGCTGGGCTTTGGCAAGTTAAAACCAATGAAAAGTGTTATTTAGTTTTCAACATCTATTTTGTTACCGAAAGTAATAATTTAAACCAGATCAAACCTTTTCATTCGACTCAGCTGAAATAAATTCTGCCGCACAAATGTATTTTGTACCACGTGCAATATATTCCTTTGAGTCACATCACATGATCGCTTTGACAAATACCAAATACTGTCGATTACGCTTGTTATCATAAATTGTTTAAAATACTTATTTCTAAAAGTTGAAATTTATTATTGTGACGTACATTTTGGAAAAAAAATTTAAATCGCCTCGGTCTATAAAAATCTGGTCTTCAAAAAGTTAAAAACCTCCAAAAACCCACTTTTTAAAGTTTTTTAATATAATTTTTTTTGCAAGCCAATATGTTAAAAAAAAGAGATCTCTTTTGCGACTATGTGCGACTTTGCAAGATATTAAACTTTTCACTAAGCTATCAGTATTTTTCTCTCCGTTATTTAAAGGATATATGGGATGGATACAAATCCTCGCAACATAAATGATTAGGCTGTAGGTCTGATCATATTAAAAAAAATCCTGTTTTTTTGTAAAAATATTGTAACAAATACTAGTACAAACACTCTAAACTGTTATGAAATTTTCAAGTTTAGCCTTGTTTTGTCTTAGGGTCAAGTTTCTTTAAAAATCAAATTTGTAGGCTCACACCAGTTTCAGTTTTAAAGTGACCATTGTGAGCATAAATTGTGTTTTTTCAGTGTATAATTTTTATTAAACGTTTAAAATTTGAATTAAAAGCTTGAACTAACACATTCATCACAATGAAATTATCTATAGCAGAATGTAATTTTTCTATCCCTGTTTAGCGTACTTTTATTAAATATGGAATTTTTTTTTGCTTTTCCTTGCCATTTTAAAAATATTTAAGTTATCATTAATGGAACAAAAACACAGACACTTCTAATTTTTTTAAAGTTTTGTTTACTCCATTTTCGCTTAGGATACTAACAAAAGTAGCTTTTGATAACTAGATTTCATATATTATTCATCGTTTTTAGGGGTTAGTAGTCTTATTTATTTTGCGTTTAAGAGGTTGTTGCCAATGATTGTGCTAATTTAAAGATTTATCTCTTATTCGAAAGAACAAGTTTCTTGGAGTTTAACTTAAGTTATTTCTCTTGGGTTTGTCTCTCCTTTAAAGATTTATAAAAATTTTATATGATATTACATAAATTTTGCAATGTCGTTTTTTGCTTTCTGTGCTTTAATTATAGTAAAAAGAGAAGGACAAATTTAATTACTTAGGGAATGGTAAATACACTGTAGTATAAAATCAGATTAAAGCTAAATCACATCTTAATTGTAAAGTAGAAAGGCACATTAAAGTGATGTTAAGTGTTTAACAAAAGAAGATGATAAAAGTTAGTTTTTATTCCAGCGTAACAAAAAAAACCCCTGTGAAAATTGCTAATATTCAATAATTATCAGACTATTAAAAACCAATCAAGATTATTTAATTGGTAGTCAATTGTATCTGAGTTGAGAAAGAAAAACAAAAGCCATTAAATAGTTTGAAATTCAAAAGAATAGCAAAATGTTGCACTACAAAAAACGGGAAAAGAATAAAAAAGAGGTACGTGCGTATATAAAGTACCCAAAAAGATGTACAGGAAAGTTTTTTTGCATATTTTTTCAATTAATGCAATACGATTTTAGTTGAGTATGCAATTAACAACAAACGTAAAGGTTTACATAAATAAAAATTTAAGGTTTGAAAAAAATGGATGTTGGTCTAGTTGGTTAAGTTCCAGTTTTGCATTCATAAGGTGCCATATTTAATGCCAGATTGGGTCAGTGTTATCTTTGCTTTCTTTTTTTATTTTTGTTAATTTTTTAATATCGTTTTATTTTCTATTTTGAGCAGTTTAATCTTTTCTTGTTGTTTTCCTTTTAACCGCGGTGGAATTATAATTTTTACCAGGATTTGACACCCTTTGTTTTGTTAGTTTAATTTGTCATTGATAAATTTAATACAAAATTAATTTCACCACAAAAATTCCCTCTGAACTTCAATCTCCCATAATTATTCCACCAGGAAATTACCTTTGCTTATGCGTATTGAGTTGAGCTTTGACCAAAGTAAGTAAACAAAAGAATAATTAACACTTCAAAAGGTTTTTTTTAAACTTCTTATGTCTGTACATACATTTGTAGGTATTGTTTCTTTAGAAAAGCATAAAGACAGTGTATTGGTGAGAATAGCAAAAATATGAAAAATTATTTTCTCTTTACACTGTGTACCTTGTTAAGGATTAAAATATTTAATAAAATAAAACCAAAGCACTTAACAATACCCTTTAAATAAGTGAAAAGGATATATATTAGTTTTTTATTCCGTTTGTAATTTCTTTATTGTCCATTCTGGATTCTAATAGCGTTGTCCGTCTCTCCTTGTTGTGGTTGTAATTAACCTTTTGAAGCCCCTTGATGTTGCATAGACCAGTAAATGGTATTTAACTACCATAATTATTTGCACAAAAGCAGCTATCAAAATCCAGCTCGATAACGGAACAAAACATAAGCCAAAAACCATGACTACCTCCTTCTTTTTAATGTTAACTTTGAACCCAAGAGCCTGTACAAAAAAAAATCGTTAAAACTGCCCTTGAAAAATACATTTAAGCTTACTGTTTGGAATATGAAAAACGCCTCTACATGGGTATTGACATGTAAGATTGACATTTAGTTTTCCTTCTAAGCATTTTTGTGAAATATGCTTACACCCTATCTTCCCCCTCCACTACCTAGCAGGATTGCCATACAAAAACTCTTTTCTTTTTTTAATTTTTTTAATCGCTCCCACAGCTTCCAGGGTTGTCCTACAAAAGTTAAATGTAGGACCACCCTCAATTAACTTTTGTGGCACATACTTACCCACTATCCCCAGTCCCTAGCAGGGCCGCCATACAACATTTTATTAAATTTGAGTCGCCCTTAAAAGAATAAAATTTATCACAGACCCCCATTAGTTTTCTCTCCCAAAAAGTTTCTAAGAACATATTTATCCTATTTCCATCACCTAAGGTGGTTGCCATACAAATTGTTAAAAATGATGTAAAAACGCCCATAACTTTCCTAGAGGCAACCTTAGATAAATAAAGTGTACGACCAACCCCCATCAGTTTCCCTTCCATACCCTTATAACATACAAACATCTCTATCGCCTAAGGGAGCCCTGATACAAAATTTGGAATTCAAAATAATAGCTGTAGGGGGGATACAGCTTCCAGGGTGCCCGTGAAGTGGTAAAATGTAGAACTGATCTCAACTGACTTTTCCTTGCAAACATTTTCCTAGAACATACTTATCCGCCTATCACCATCCCTTAAAAGGGTTGCCATACAAAGTTTTAAAAAAATTAGGGTAAAACCCCCTACATGTTGTGAAGGGTATCCGCATAAAGGGACATCCACATAAAGGGACATCCGCATAAAGCACTTTTACTTGCTTTTTATCTTTCTAAATAAAAAAAATTGCTATTGCCTAAGGAATATAACAGTCAACGTTTAAATTAAATTTTTGAAATTTAAACGCAGCCAGATGCTGTATTACAAAATATTTTGAAATACACGTTTAAAAAAAGTATTAAAAAACAAATAAATAACGTTTATCTACTTAGGTTTGCAAATACTGACGTCTAAGTAAAATCCTTAAATTTTTTTGCAACTGGTCCTAGTAAAGCAAGTAAAAAAACAACACTTCAAGTAACTGGGCCAATAAACCCAGAGTGCTAGAAGCAATAATAAAACAACTTATACAATATTAAAAAAAATAAAGAAGTGGTTGGGCAGGGAATTTATCTAAAACTAGAATCAGAGGGATAATTTTAATCATAAAATAACAACTTTGACCAAACCAGTAAAAAAAATGTCAACAACCTAAATAAAATCCTTACAAATACCACAGAAGGAAAAACCAACATAAACAGCAACAACTTAAAAAGTTTTTATTTTATTAAAGTTGTTCTTAAGGAAGTCAAGGTTGTGGTTGTTAAAAAAACTAAACAAATATCTACCATATGCATCCTGAGAATTAGAATCATTACATTTCCCTTTTTTTAGTTTTTTCATTCGTTATTTTATGGTTACATAATTTTCTCATTGCTATTGTACCTAAATGAAAAAATAAAACAAGAACATAGTAATTTTCATTGAAGATAAAACATCTTTAACTTCTACAAACTTTCTAATCATAATTAAATTTATTATGGGAAATAATATATATTTTCGCTTCCTTTTAAAGCCATTGAGATATTAAAAGTTATAAGTTTATTACAAAATAATGATTCATACTGCTGTAAGACTTACGGCTATTTACTACTCCTCCTTAACGGCAAAAAATTAAGTTTTTGTTTGTTGACGGTAAATTCTACACTGAAAAAATTATTTATGTTAAATGAACTAAAAATTCTACTAAGAACAACTGTATACTTACTTAAACCCAACTCATGTATGGGCTGGTACCCCTAAGTCTATTTTGAGGCTACTTGAACGCGTACAGGAACGACCGAAGATACTCATCGGCGACGTTGTGGTATCTAGTCGTCTTGATTCACTCGGACACCGTCGTAATGTGGGTTGTGTTTCGCTATTCTATCGTTAATATAATGGGATTTGCTCTGAGGAAACCAGGAAACTTGTTCCCGAAACCCGGAACTTTTTGCGTGATACACGTTTTTCTAGAAGTGCGCACCCATACGTAGTCGACTGGCCAGTGGATCGCACCACTCATTACAGGGAGAACTCCTTCTTCGGTCGCACAGTTCGTATGTGAAATGAACTTCCTAGTGATGTCTTTCCTCTCACAGTAAAAATTGAAAGATTTAAATCAAATGCCCACAAACACTATTCCCTTTATCCTCCATCCCATAACCTATTTTCCTGACATCAACACAATGCAATGCGTGTGTAGGGGCCATCCCCATGAGTGCTGGTTATTATATAAAAAAAATAAAAAAAACAAGTAATTCCCTAAAATTTACTCAATTTTTCGGTTAAATACAGTAATGAAACAATTAATTTACATAACCTCTCAAATTAACTAGTTTTTTTGTTATTAACAGCGAAACACGAAGTATCAGAGAAAACATTAACAAAGTTAAATTTTACTACAAAATTACTAACAAAATACCAATATTTTCGTGTAGTTGAAGCTTAAACCAGTTTTAAATCAGTTGAGGAACAATATTATATTAAGATTTAACTGTTGTTATATATTAGTAAATAATTTACAGTCAGTTATTGTAATAATTTTTTAAGTGTAATATTTAAGGCCTAAAAATATATTTTTTGCCAAAACTATTTTCTTTAAAGTAAGAGATTAATTTTTCGATAAGTGTGTTCTATCAGACTATTGTCAATTTTAATGAACCAAATCAAATAACGAATTTCTTATCCTTTAACTGAAATGAAGTAGAGGTTTTGCAGAAACCCTTATCATAAAGTTAAAAGACAATCATATTACTGGCCTGTCAAACAGAACTTTCATATGAATTTATTCTTTAAATGAAGTATTAGTTGAAAAGTTTTCCTACTAAGTAGTAAATGAGAAGCAAGACCAAAAGAGCTAGTCTGATTTAGTATCTGAAGTATATAAAATTATGTCCTTGGATATTTTAAAAAAAGTCTTTATTTTAGAGATTCATTTTTATTAATTAATTTAAAAAAAAATCATGAAAGTTAAAGGATTTGGTGAGCAATACAGATTAAAGCGTTATTATTTTTACCTTTCTAGTAAACCTTGGGCTTAAATAGTCTATTTCGAGTCCCCAAGATAAGCCAGTTCAATCAGTTTAAGCCGCAATAAAGCTGGTAGGCACAAGATGTAAAAAGTAGTTTTTAAAGTAAAAATCGTTCTCACAGCTTTAGATTTGACTTCTTAAAATTGTTGTCTTTGATCAAATAGGATATTATGCATTTGATTATGATTCGCGCCTATAGATATGCCATTGTTTTTTGGTATGTTTTATCAGTAAAATGCAACTGATGTGCTTGATTTAACAATAAACAAATATAAAAGCAACAAAGTTTTAACTAACAATTAGCTCCACATATGCCGATATTATTAGTTTCAATACTTTGCACGAGCCGCATTACATATGTACGTGTTGTCTTTACTTAAACGACAAAATTTTCGACATACCTTCCATCAGGTGCAAGTGCCAATGTCTTCTTCTGCGCCATAAAAACTGGCTCATATTTACAAAAACTGAAATGCTTACAGACATGGTTATATTTTTTCTTTAGCTTGATTACCGTACCAACTATTCTAATCAAGTTCGAGAGGTGGGGGCGTAGAAGTGAGTCTTAGAATATAGTATTTTTTAGAATACCCAACCCACCTTGTCTGTGCTGTGGGTGGACACTCAAACCTAAATATATACTTAAATAGGGCCAACAACATTGTTTACAGATTGAAATGATCATTGTTGATGACGTGTAATAAAACCACCTCAAAATCGAATTTTCAAAAGACCACTGGGACTCACTAAGCCATTGCCTACTAAGTGTAGAAACACGGCCTGATTGATGGTAGGGTGTCCTTCGAGAAAAACGAGGTGGCTGGGGTTATTCCCAAGCTGGACAATTTAAAACGAATGTTATAAACTGGGGATTGCCTGGTACGGGACAGCGAGTGATCGCTTTGAGCGATCTTATACGATTCTTTTTGGTTGGCGAGAAGGCATTCTGAGTATAAGAGTCTTAAAGAAGTCATTAAAAGCTGAAAAAGCGACGTCAATGGCAAAGGCATAAACGAGTACAGAAAATTGGCTTCGGTAATACTTTGTATGATTGAGAAGAATCTAATTGTGTTAGCACTGTTTCTTTTCTCAAAACATATAAGCTCAAGTGGCTAGAGTTTTGGCCAAGCTTTTTCGTCAACAACAGTCAAATAAAATGCATGTTACAGATTTTCTCACAGTAATGTTCGAACTCCATAAGTCCTGGACTGTTAACATCTATTTAAATCACCTGCTTTTATAAAAGGCAAACAAAATAGCCTTTTTTTATGATTGAGGATAAAATTAAGTATTTTTCTAGAACCAACTGGGAGTGACCCCCCGCTTAGAAACCTTAAACGAGGCGTTCAGTTATGTGCTAAACTAAATGTGACATTTAAGGTTTGCCTTATAGAAATCTACTACAGTTTATTTTAATTAAAGTTCATTATGGTCATCCTTTAAAAGTTTCTTTTTAAAGAAGCGGAAATATAAAAATTATATTTGTATACTTTTAGAAATACTTTGTTAGTTCTAGACCCGAATGTGGTCAAAAAGTATTTTTTAATTTTTTCGTCTTGTTATTTTAAGCTATAAGGCCTAACTATAACACTAAGAGCTATTTATTGACCTTAATTAAGTTCGAAATTCAATAAATCAGAGAAAAAGATATTTTGAAACATTTTTCTATAGTTAAAAATTTGAAGTCTAGGTAAATAAAATAGAAAACAATTTAAACAAATTGTTTCTAAAGCCCCTATGCTTTTAAGGATTATGTATACTTAATAAAACTATCAGGATTAAGATGGCGAAAAAAATTAAACAGGGCTCACTTTTAAATACTCATACTGCTCTACTAAGTTCTTTGTTTTAATTTATACTTTAGCTGCGTTTTTAAAATAGGGTTGCTTTATAACAGTCAATAAAATTTTTTAAACTAATTTCTTTCTAATTTTGAAGACATAATAAAGCGGCAATGTGCGTCTTCAACATGATACCTCTCTTTGCCATTACTTACTGAGATTTTGCGTGACCATTATTTAGGAGACTATAATTATCTTACTCGGTTGGGCTTGTTTTTTGGGTTTCCAAAATTGCTGCCCTACACCCACAAGCCAAAAACAACAGTGGCTCCAACATTCATGTAGTCTTTAGAATATTTTTTTTATATTTGCGTACGAAGAATATAATTATGGCCTCTAAAACACTTCCTTTTGGCACCTCTTGGGTTCATTGCATGTCCTGTTAGAGCAAAATCAGGAAACTAAGGCTTTATAAAAATACAGGTCGTCATTTATCTTAGGTAAGGCAGAACAGCCAGCAGTTAAAAGAAAAAGACACCTTTTTTTGCAGAAAAAAAAAAGAAATGGAAGGTTTGCGAAGTGAAAAAATAGATTAGAAAGTAAGAAAAATATAAAAATATTGACTTTTCAAAGCCAGAGGCTAGAACCTAAACTCTGACCCGCAGGCTAATATACTTGCGCACATACTCTCTAGTCTACACCCAATTTTTAAGACACTCAATAAAATAACAGTAAGTCACTCCCAATTGCTAATCTCATAGCTATTTATTTTTATCTTAAACCCGAGGATATTTTTCGTGTCCTCTTTTACCAAAATTCTTGAATATAAAGTAAATTTTGAGTTAACAGACGATGCCGTTTAACATCCTATCACTAACCGGAGTTTATTAGTCCGTTATCATGCATTTATTTCCTAAAATTATTGATCAGGTGAAAGCCTGCTGAGCTATGACCTTACCATTTGCTTAGTCCTAAATTTTCTACTTTGATACTCATTTTTCCCCATTGAAGATTCATCAAACTTAGCATATATGTACTTATTTACCTGTCATAGTTACCCACTGGTGGTCTTATAGTTTCTTTCTTTTATATTTGTGCCACCCACTGGCAGAAAGAAAAAAAGAAATTTAAAACATTTTTTTAATTTAACATTATAACATCGCAAAACTGACATATTTTTCAGTTTAAGTGAAAAGTAAAGTTAAATAAAACTACTGTTCTAAATGCTGGCATTTCCTGTACGTTATGTATATGGCAGGTTCGTTGTTTTGACGCCATATTCATGTCATTGCCTCCTTGCATAATTTTATAAATTGGCTTTAATATGTTTTACATATTTTATATTAACAGCCCCTGTTGGGGATTTCATAATAATATATACACCAGATGTATGGAATACCCTCATCCTCTCTAGTATATGACAACTTTAATGTGTCTTAAAGTACCGTAAGCAGAGCATTAACATTGAGCTTATGAGCTAACGAGCATAATAATTTTGATTTTGTCAACAACAAAAAAACCTCTGACAGTAAAAAGCAGACTAAACTGAAATGTCTAAAGTTCAAAACTGATGATTATGGTGGCTTAAGTGAACAATGTTTGCAATTCATCTACAAACACACATACTTATTTGAATAGGATGTTTCCTTGTTATTTTTCTGGAAGTCAAAGTAGATTTGTATTAGTGGGATAAGCATTTTGTGTGCACAATCGATTTGCGAAGAAGATCTTTTCAGTACGTGCATTTGTCTTAACTTTGTTTACCTTTTATCACTTCTTGTCAACGGAAACGCCCTTAAATGCTTAAATGTTTTATATAAAATTATTTAAATTAAAGTGGCCTAAAGGTTCTTTCTGTTTATAGACAAACTTGTTAAACAAGTCAAGGTTTTGTTGGTCATAAATTTTATTATAATATTTTTTTTATTTTATATATTAATGTGTTGTTTTTAAAGGAGGAGATTTTGTGTTAGATAAGTGGATGTTTTTTTTTATATGTATAATGTATTTAATTCAAATAATTGTTTATATGTATACAAAGTAAGAAGTTCAATTTAGCTATCCGTATGCTTTTTTGAAGAATCGATTGAGAACAAATAAATGTTTCATTCTAACAGCTTTTTCTAGTGAACGATTTAGAAATACTTTATTATTTGCAAGCTAACATTTTTATTCATTCACTACATACGTAGAAGCGGTAATTTGCGTTCAAAAGTAATTGCCAGAGATCCATCTTTAAATATACCGATGGACTCAGAATATTTCTTTGAGTCACCTTAAGTATGTCCGTAATTCTCGTATATAAAACTTTTTAAATGTATATGATTTATAACAAGGAAACTCTTGAATACAAATACTTATAACAGACTTCAGCGATACAATTTTTCATGAAATTACTTACATTATATTTTATAAGCGACGTAGAAAATAGGCTATTCTTTCCCCTGTTTGCCTTTAGAAAAATTATTGGAGGTGGTTTTATGAAAAATTTCATCGATCAAGTCTGTTAAAATTTGAATTACCTTTGAATCAAATAAAAAATATTTCCTACTTAGACTCTAAAATTTTGGGTAATTTTTTTCAGTATAATTCCTCAAGAAAAGTTATATCTAAAATTTGTTCTTGAAAGCCTGTTTAAAAAAATTTAAAAAATATGGAAAATAAAAATATTTTGAAAAAAATACTCCACAAAACGTTTAAGGAAAGAAACAAATTTTATCACCATATTGCTCCCAGGTTCACATAAACAAATAACAGTTTGGGAAAAAACAGCCAACAAACCGGGCTTTATTTGCATCCAAAATAGAACAGAACAGTAAAAAACAAATCAATTTAACTTAAGCCACAAAAAAAATACTAATTGAAAACTGTGACAATTTTTTTGGTGGGGAGAGCATCAATACACATAAGGGAGGTACCTAATAAATACAAAAAATCGAACAATCGAAATTATTGAATATCAAAAACACTGTTTTCGGTGACTGAAATGCACATTTATAATAAAGTGGTTTTATTTTAGGGTTTTGTGACAGGGTTATAACATTTGCCGTATGAACAACCAATTTCCATGAATGAAGACATTGAATCTGATGGCGTGGATGGCCAAGGATTTTATGTCGGAAATTTTTCAAAGTAACAAGAAAGAAACAATACAAATTTGGTTCAGAATTAAATAAAGAAATTTTAAAACCCTGTTTAACCTTATAAAGCAAAACTAAAATGACAAATCAAGTAATTTTCTGGACAAAAACTTCACAAATTTTTGGCAATTGACCCTTTATAGCCTGTGGGAAGCCCCCTTAAAAACAATAAATTTCATCAAATTGGTCAAATAAAAATCAAAATTTATTATAACACATAAATGTAGCATTAACATTTTATAAATTAAATAAATTAATTTTTTAATGACACAACAACTTTAACTAAATTTTTTTCATAAATTACTAATTTGCATTTAAAACAACCAATTTTTAAATAAAATTTCAATTAAATACACCACAAAATTAATTGTATTTACAATTCTTGTTTTTCTTGTGGGTGCGCTTCAAGTAAAATCAATTTCTATCTTCTTAAATTAGCTGAGAAACAAACCAAATGAGAATTACTGCTAGGCCATTATCTTTAGTCTCTTACCGTTGAACATTGTTTGTCTATGGCAGCTAAGTGTAAACTATAAAAATGAGAAATTTAACAAAAAAGAGAAAAATTAGGTAATAAAAAATATATAAAAAATATGTTTGTGACATGGCCACTTTACAAGGTAGCGGTTGTTGCTTACAGTGTTAAAGCTATGATGCCAATATCTCGTCTAGCACTCATCTGATACTCTTCCGTATATAAACTAAGAATGATATTATAGTTAAAGTCATCTTGCAATGATATTTAGTTTTGCGGTAATAATATGCTCAGAAATGGTTTTTAATACCTTTAAATCAAAAGGGACATCAAAGACAACCTTGAGGTTAAAATACAGATAGTATGTGGGATAACCTATAAGGTGGAAAAATGGAAGAGGCTTTTCTTTAACACACAGTAGAAAATAAAAGGACGTATTAACAATCTGGGTAGTTTTTGAACTGAAACAAAACACAACCTGCAGAGAAAAGACATTTTATGAAATGTTAACACATTGTATCCAGAATTTGTCCTCTTCCTTAATTAATAGCAATGGATAGACCCCTTATCGTGTCAATAACTGATGTAAGCCAATTTCAAATAAAAAAATTCAAAAAGTGACAAGCCAGTACAGTATCTATTTTTAAATCAAACGATATTTAAAGGATGTAGCAGAACGCAATTACAATTTTTTTGCTTATTTCCATTTACGGGTAAATCTTTGGAATGTTTATAACAAAAGGGAACACAATAGTGTTTTTGTTTATTTGACCAATTCAACTTCCTTATAATAATCACATTTTAACTTGCAAATTGCTTTATTCCCGTTAGCAAAAACATAATTTATTTAATTCTTGACTAAACATTTAGATTAAAGCTTTCTAAAGCATCAATGTTTAAAAAGATGGGATAATTAGCTAAAATTCCAAGTACTAAAAAAATTGAATAAAGACTTTTATAAATGACATGCTTTAATTATAATTCCCTGTACAAGTTGTGTCTTGGTTTAATTTCATTTTTGTCTATACTTTTTTAATTTAACTTTTATTTCTTACAAACGTTTTTTGGTTTGAGATAGCAAGTGTCAATATTTAATGTCAGTTTGTAACTTAATTATTTCTGGTACAAACACCTAAACGAATTTCACTTTTTCTTAACACTCCCCACAAATTTGTTTTACTTTCTTTAGCTGAGTTTCATTTTCTTGCAACCTTCTTCTTATAAAATTTTACTTGTTTGTCACGTTTTCTTTAGTACTTTTTCTGCTCTGTTAAATATTTTTCTACTGTGTCCTTGGTAAGGTGGTGACACACATTTTGTTCCAGCACAAAAGCGTTAAGAGCTATTCATATATGGCAACACCTTTGTCTTTCGACAAGAAATATTGAATTAAATTGCAAGTTAAAAAAAATGTTTTTTGTAGAACTTAACTTCATTAAGTTTTTTCTTTTTGTTTTGTACAATATAAAGAATAAACAAAGACTTAGAAAATTTGGTTTTTCATTTGAAATCAGTTTAACTTAACTAAGCATATGGGCATATCTAGAAAATTTCCTTAAATTGAGTTGGGCTGTTGGCTATATGTGAAATAATTTAAAATTTAAAATACATATGTATATGTTTTTGACCTGAATTAATAGCAAAAACATTACAAACCTCTTACGTATACGTAATAAATAATCGATGTATGAATTATGGATAACGTATACGCACAGACGTTAGTATCCACATTTGAATGAGTTCACCAATAACTAATATATCTTTGCAGCTGATTAAAAATATATTATCTAAAATATTATTTGGTTTGGCTTATAAAAATGTATTATTTTTGAAAATTCTGTGTAAAAAATTAGCGGCAATATTCTATCGTATAAACGAACTTCGTGTAAAAACAAAATAATTTTTTTTTGCTCACCGCTAATAGTAAGTTTTTAATACTTTTTCCTCATTTCCAAGCAACTAGTGTGATTTGCAATAAAAATGGATCGTTTAAGGCTTAAAGAGAGCAACTAAATGCATTGATGTTAAAGGATATACTCAAACTTAAATTGACCCTTAATATTTGATATAAAAACTCACAATATAAACACAAAACAACTCTTAAAATTTTTCTTTAAAATACTGACATCTTGTGCTAATGGTTCATAAGAGATTTATTTACTCTACAATTAATCACCATGGGGTTTTGGTTAAAAATTAACAAACAATAAATAAATTCCGCACGGCACTTTTTCGATTTTAGTATATTTGGTTTGAAAGGTATTCGGCATAGCAAAGCTTGGTATAAATTTGGAACTAGGTTTAACACGGAAAACTGAACATTTAAAAAATAACTTATGAAAATATATTTTAATTTTAACCACACTAATATCTCATATTAGAACAATAAAGCTTATTCTTTTTAATGCTTACAATCTAATTTTGTCTAACTGTTTACTTCTGTCACTACGTTTAACACCAAGCTACTTGAGGTCCACCGCGAGAAAAAGGAGCAGCATGGAAAAGATCATTGCAAGTTTTTTGCTAAATATATCTTATCAATAATTTTTTTTTTTTATTTTATATTTGTGCCATGTGCGAGAGAAAATCTCTGTCAACAGATTTATTACCACCTTCTATGCATTATTTAAGAAGCCAAATAATATCCCGATAGTTGGAAGTGTTTCATATATTTTTAGCACACGATTTAGTATGACAGTTTGCATTGAATCAACTAAATCGAATTAAGTATCACACAACAAGTTTTTGTACTTCACGCTCTAAAATATAGTCTAATGTTTACTTAGAAGTAGCACATCCAGAAAAATAACTCTATTTGCATCCCACTGGTGCTATAAAAACATCCTCCAATTTTTTTTTTTTTTTTGTCTTAACTTCTTCTAACCTGGGGGTATTTCAATTTTCTTTCACATCTCGCTTAGAAGGCTTAACTAGCACTGTTTGCCATCAGCAATTCAACTGTCATTCATCTATACCCGCAGCCTCTCCACTTTTTGTGGAAAGTTTAGCTTTTTTTACTTAAAAATGTGTAAGGAGGCCAAAATTCTCTGGGGAACCCAAAAATGTCAGCACTAGGGGCATTCTGAAACTTAGGAAGCTTGAACTGAGCAAGAAATTTAATAGGGGAAATCAAGCTTACGAACATTCCTGCATCAAATGGAGGTTGCAGAGGTCAGAGAGTATAGGACAAACAAAGAGGTTATCCAAACGACGAAGCATTTCCTATGTCACTGCCCGGCTTTTGCATAGGCCAGAGCTCTGTATTTTATGCATAATATTTTGCCAGATGTGGCTCACTTCGGGTATAAAAATCAAACTAAATATTGCTATAACATATATATGGACAGGTTTCAAACCTTATATTTGTGATATCAGAGAAGATGCATTAAAAGTATTACATTAGTCCTATTAACATAATTATTCTCGTAAATTCTTGTCTCAATTTTTTGTTTTATGACAGCCTGCTGTCATTTGTTGTATATTTAGGGTTATTATGGATAGAAATGTTAACGAATAAAAATAAAGTTTGTTAAATGTGGCGCTCTCATGCAAACCCCTAAAAGCACTTACTTATCACGATGCTTAACAAAAAAATGTCTGGTTTCAGGTTAACATTTCTCTTAGTTTATTATTTTCTTTCTTTGTTATTTTTTGATATGCACCGATTGCAACAGACATTTAGTAACTACAAAATAAAAATTTAGCTAGTAACTGAATATAATAACAATTTTGTTCTGTTGAGCCAGTTGTAGTTGAATTTATTTTTAAATTTGTCGGTAGGTTCCATACGTAGAAGTGGACTGGTCTAAGACTATTGACGTTAACGGTTCCTTAAGGTAGGGACTGGTTCTAAATCTTGCATTTTATGTGAGGAGAACTAGTCACTTTTTCATTACGTTAACATTTGAGGGGGCAATTGGTTCAAAACTAACACCTCAGAACGGGTTACACGACAATCCTATATAAGCAACTTTTCCATTAATTGTTTAAGATCCTGTTCAATCTACTTTGTTTGTATTTACGCGCGTGAGTGTGTGTATAAACAGTTATATGTTTATGTGTATGGACCAGTATTTCTATTTTTTCCCCTAACCTCTTTAACACCTTTTAACCTGTTCCTTGATATGTGCCTTTTTAACTGATCACGACCCAATAACTTTTGTCCAATTCATGTTTTATGCATGTACAGGACGAGTACGCTAACCAATTGAAACCCTTTTTTTGCAGGGTTTTTACAATTTTCAAAACAGCGGCGGCTAACAAAAATATTTATTAAATTAACAATTTTAGTTGCAAGTGCCAATTAAGTAATAAAATAATTGTATTTACAATTTCACTGGTAATATGACAACTACTTTATTGAAATTTTTTCTGTTTACGTTAAGTTGAGTGGACAAGTCTCATCAATAAGCAATAATAAATTAACCTTTTATAATATGTTTTCCAAAAACGACTTTAAAAAGTTAACGTTCTTTTAACTCATATGTATTTTGTCTTCAAATTATAAATAGTTTTTATACTTCATCAAACGATTTAAGGAAAAACTTTATAATTTGTTCTAGGGTACATTTTAAATTTTGTCTGTTATTCTTAAAAACCTAACATAAAAATTTATGTTGGATCTTATTAAAACATATTATTAAACACAAATAATGATTTTACTTTCACTACAATTTTCAGACCTACCACTTAAACCTATAAAAACTTTTAATATCTTACTCAATTGTATTCAAAATCTTCAAAATAAACAAAATGTAGCTAAACAAAGACTTTAACATGCCACACAAAATAAAAATAAATTTGTATTTGAACTTTAGTAAGTACCATTAAATTAGCATTACGGTATAATTAATTAGACAAGAATACTTAAAATGTAATCTGTGATAATCCCTTATGATGAATTAAATATGTATATTTGGTTTCAATATAAAAGAGATCTTAATTAAACTAATACTGAAAGCAAAAATAACAGTTAAATCACGCTCTTTTGTTGCTTTTGTTAAAATGAATATTAAAACGCGTGGCGTTAAAGAACTCATCTCACCAGGGAACCTTAAATATATTAAAGCTGTGAGTTAAAGGAAAGGCAATCAAGAAGACGTAAAATATTTTTTCTATTATCGAAGAGTTTAAGCAGCTTCATTGAAATAAAAAGGCTTAAAAATCCTTTTATTTGATATCTACTAAGGAACTGAAGCAGTAAATTATTTAAAATTTAAATTATGAGTACTCTAGGCTGCTTAAGGAAACATATAATTTGGAATTTTATAAATTTATTATTAAGGCAGTAAAAATCTTGGAATTAAATGTAATGGATATTTGCTTTGATTTACATGAGCATTTCTAATCGAAATAGTAAATGTACGAAACATTTTTTCATTTCATCTTTAAGATAAGGGTAAACCAGTAAGCGTAAAACTTATCAACAACTTATTGACAGCAAACATAAGGATGTTTTCGTGATCTCGAACAACTTGGTGCTAAAAACTAGAGACAAAGTGCATTAGATCAATCTGAATCAGCCTACGGACGTTGTTCGTAGCTATTTTTTAAAACCACCTTCAGAGATTATAAAGCTAAGGTAAATTTAAGCCCCGCCATTACATTAACCTTCAATCACCACGGTATGATCACATATGACAGGCTATACCTTTTTAAGCAATAGTTATAATAATACTGTTACCGTTTAAAATTTCATATTGACAGGATCAATATCTATAGCCCAGTTTTTGATGTGGGTAAGCGTGCATATCACTACGAAACAGGGAAGGATCATAGGCTTCCCAGTCAGAAAATATACCAGCTACAAATATTTCGTCTTAAGCACAGCCAACTACTAATCAAATTTTGTACGCAAATGCACACAAGTTAAACAAGCCCAAAGCAAGTACACCTCCTCAGCCAACAATACATCAAGAAGTGCCAACAAACGAACCAACCGGTCCCATTTTTAACCGCCTAAAGAGCGTCTTTAAAGATATGGTTGAGCAACTTACACCATTCATAGCGCAAATGGCTGGCATGATGCAAGAAATGTTAAAATGTAGTCTGTTTTTATATAGGCTTTATTTAACAGGGCATTACTGTCTCAAAGTTGGCTTCTGGAACGCAAACGGCATTCGCCAACACAAAAATGAATTCGAATAATTTTTAGTCCATCAAAAAATTTTTGTGATGTGTAACTCTGGGACCATGTGACATCCAAAAGCTAGTTTAAGATATACTTTTTACAATTTAAAGGATACCCGTGATAGATTATGTGATGGTCCAGTGGATAATCAAATCAAGAATAAAACATCAATGGACGGGTGGTCTCTTTGCAGATTATACATTAAATAGACAAATTTTTGTGTTGATGAATTCCCATAGCCTGCTCAACAGTTTTCAAAGGTGTGAGAGACTCTAACGCCAAGTGCTCGTACTGGGTCTCCCGCGTCATTAGTCCAAGTGGTCGTGTTTTATATGATATCGTGTCTAAAATATGACTTACATTATTTAAACTGGAAAACCAATCTATTGGCCATTGGTTGGCCAATTCTAGATGATATCAATTTTTACGTATCAAAAACCATTATTTGCATTTCTTATTAAACCGCAGCTAGTGTTTTTTTTCTTATCTAGAGAGCAAGTTGGTTTAAGTATAAATATTAATTAGCACTCACTTCTGGGAAAACCTACCACTAAAGGCTGACAAAGACGTTGACGATTTCCTGAGTAGCATTAACAAAAACATTGAAAAAACACAAAAGGCACTTCTTCTACCTACCGTTAGTATATATACAACAGAATTTTTTCTGCCGATGACAAAAGATTTTTATCTAAAAAAGGAGGCTCCAAGAAAATGGCAAAACATAGATTGCCCCTACTCAAAACTAAGATAAAGAAATTCACAAACTAATTAAAAAACTTGCAGGATGTATCCAGAATTAGGGAAAACTTTGAAGTTCTAGGCTCGACCTCTAAGACAAATTATTCTTCACAAATATCAGCCGGATATCTAAGAGAACCTATTTTCCCAAAACGACTACTGCATAATCTGAAAAAGTTGATCTGCTCGATAATTGTCTAAAGAACATGTTCAATTTCAGGTATTATTATTCTTATTTGAAAATTGTTTACAAAAACCGAAAGATGATTTTAAAACCAAAGCAATGATTACACATTCTCAAGTTACAGGTACTAATCGTACTTCTGACTTTTTTCCAGAAATTAAAATTTCAAGAAGTTATAGCTTTACTCCTCGCTAAGCGATTTTTGAAATAATTTTTGTAAGATGTTCTTGTTACCTTTGAAAAACAATCAAACTTTTGAAAAGCAACAGAAAAATTACTAAATAATGGTTGTTGAAGTAAATAAATATAAAATTTCTTATTTTAAAAAAATCATAAAAACTCCAAAGAGTGTAAAGTCACACAACCTGTGAACAAAATGAGATATTGGTAATAGAAATCGATAAATGCAGGTTTGCTTTTATTCACAGTTAAGTGAAGGTACCTCATTTTTAAATAAAGGAAATAACGTTAAGGACTTTTTTTTGATCATTAGAATTAAAAAATTAAGAAATAAACAAAAGGTTTCCTAATTTTTATGATTACGGTAACAAAATAATAAACGCCTATAAATATGCGTGGGCGCAGAATTGCTGTTCTTGCTCTTTTATGATATCCGTTTAGCTCACAGTCAATTATAGGAGAGAAGAAAAGTGTTCCTTTTTATTTATGTGTGGTTTTCAATGGCTACTTGTAACGGACGATTTTTTTTTAACTCCATCCATTTATGAGTTACATATTGTTATTATAAGGTACTTTAGTAAAAAAGTTCAAAGTAGTTGAAAGGGTTCACTCACCCCTTTTTTTATTTAACAAGTGCCTACTAAAGGAGAAAGTATAAGTGATTTTTCTATGTTTTTTTAAAAGCAAATAACGACAAAAAATAACAAAACCTTTAACATTTTTCAGTCAATACGAAAAAAGGTTAAATTTTGTTTAATTATGTTATTTATTAAAAACTGTGTCATTAGTCAAAATTGCTGAATGACAACGTCATAAAATACGTGCAAAATTAATTACAACTATTTTTGTATATTATGTGGTGAACACATCTTTATAAAACATATAAAAAGTGTGTCAAAGTTCATTAAACAATTGTTTTTTGACTACTTCGGACTTACCACAGAAACACGTGGCAAGTACTGGATTTCTAATACCGTATGCAGCAACTGTGTAATTACATTATATAATCTGTGTATTACAATTTTAATTTTTTTTAACTCCTTTTATATTCATTTATTTATATATATTTAGTTACGAGTTCCGGATTTTTTCTACTGAATATTTTTAACCGTTTTCGAGTTTTCCAATATGTGTGGCAGAAGTGCCTTAAATTTCCGAATAAGGGTATATAATTTGTTCTTTGCCCTTTTAAGCAAAAAATTCACATAATATTGCTATAGTATATCAGGTAAATATACATATTAAAACATTAAGGATTTGCTAAAACAAACAAAACTGCCACAACTTTTCCAATATCTCTGAATAAACCGGGCGAATTTAAACCAATATACCCACAACTCAAAGATAATATGGTTGACGAGTTTTTGTTTTTTTTCTTATTGAGTAAACCGTTTCCAAGTTATTCCAAAACGTATAATAGAAGTGCCGTAATTTTGGACATAACTGTATATCGCGTAAAAGTAGAGCTGATAGAAAAAACCCAAGTGCAGATTTAGAACCAGCGCCCCAAATAACTTTAAAAACAACATTCGGTTCTTGATTAACAAAACATTGCTCCCTTGTGTTATCAATACTTAATAAAAAATTCCTTGTGATGCCATAAAACGGAGCTGCAAAAAATTAAAAAAATAAATATATTTAAAAATATAGACTAATGAAAAAAACGAAAACGTTAAAAAAATAGAGAAAATAAATAATGCATAAGTTAGTTTTGGAATGCAGACATATTTTTTAGGTTATCACTTGTAAAGAGGATGTATGATTATTAGTCGATCAATAAAGTTAAGGGTTGGTCTTAGAGTGATACCTTTTTCAGCCTTACGAGCATCCGCATAAGCTTCTAGTACCCCTACCATGCATGTAATTTAAAGAAAAGGTTTGTTTACACTATATTAGGTTAAAATATATTTTTTAATATATTAAATAAACTAGCAACATTAAACTTCCCTTTATAGCTCTCCTAAATTATACACTAAGGACAGAATTGAATTTTATTAATCTTTAAATAATTTAGTAAGTTCTTTTTTTACCATTTTAGTTAAGAAAACTTGTTTTATGTTTCATGAATATAATAAATTTCATATTCATAACTTGTTAATCACAAAATGAAAGAAGACAACATAAAAGCTTTTTAGTTATGTTTTATTCAATAAATATTTTGTTAAAAAGAAAAGCAAAGGATTACAAATAAATAAACTAATAGGATTTCTAGCTCTAAGGATATACCTTGACATGAATTTATTTTAATAAAGTATTTTATTGCTGTCTTAACAGACTATAAAGGGATATATAAAATAGAATATAGTACCAATAAAAACTTACAGAAAATCTATGATAAAGGATTCTTTTAGATCTTAAAGGGTGCGAACAAAAATGTGGGGGTAGTCCTTAAAAGCTTAATAGAAAACAAGCATTTTAATATACAACAAACAACAATCAAAGGCTTGTATGAAAATTATAGTTCTAAATCTGAATTTCAGATTCATTTTCTAGCAACTTGAATATATTGGCTACGAGTTTATTAATTATTTACCCTCTTCAGGCATCTTAACAGTTCTTTCATATACATATTTCATAGAATCTTTTTTCCAATTTTTGTTACTATTACTTTTGTATATTTTATCAATAAAACAGAATCATATTTTTAAAAAAGAAGTGAGCTTTGGAGACTCTTAACTCTGTAAATTGATATTGGTGTTTGTTATTGTTTCTACACGCAAAGAAAACATATATTTGGGGTAACCATATCTAAGATTGTGTTGTAACGAAACAAAATAATTGTTATCTGTAGTCATAGTTAGTTTAATAAAAAAATTCTTTATCACTTTATTAGGATGCTTTATTGTTATAACGCTGTTGTGCGGGATTACAAAATTCTTCTATATAAGTAGTCACTGTATAATCGCATACAATTACAACATGAAGACTTGTTATCGTACTCTGATCAAGTTGTGTCACGTCATTTTAATATGGTTGCAATCTACGAAAACACGCTGCTATGTTATCTTTATATTTTTCTAGATGACCATATTATTTTTCCAGTTAGTCATAATATGTTTAAAACAAGTTAAAAAATTATATTTACTTTGAAGTTTTGGTAAGTTTTCATTATAAAATATATTATTGAAAACAACAAAGCAAACGTCACAGGCAGTTTTGTAATCATAAAATAATTTACAATAAACATTAGAGAACATATGAAAAGTGTTGAATGGAAATAATTATTTAAATTTGTTTTAAAACTTTTTCCATAACATGCGATTAAAAAAATAAACATAACGATCGCGAAAAACTAAAAATGCAGTTCTAAAAATATTTCCATGCCCTAGACGATTTAACCTTGGAACATGTTACAACCCTAACAGACATATATACCCTACACATGCCTAGCACGTGTTTTGGTTTAATAATTGATAATTTTTATTTTCATATGTAGTCCTTTTTTGCCTCTTGTATCTACCATTTAATTTGTATATTTTAATGATTTTTTTTTTATTTTGAATAACTAACTGGCTTACAAAACAAAAAATTGTCAAAGCTTAAACATTGCTTGATTTTTTTGTGGCCATACTATTGTTGTGCCAATCATTATTCGTAGGCTTTAGTACTACAAACATCATATTAGTTTTTCAAAGAAATTATTATTTATTTGCAAAACAAGTTATTACATCCTACTATGTTTTGCAAGCAAGCAATCATTTTAAAGATTTCATTAGCCGTAGACACATAATGGTTAAATGTTTTCATACAAATAAAACAAAAACAACTTTTATATGCTTGCGCCATCCAAATTTAATTGCGGAAAAAAATAATATGGCAGTCGTGATCATGCCTAAACATGTTTTTTCTCTAGGTGTATTTAATTTTTATATTTACTTTATAGAAGTATAAGAACAACAGAAAGGTGTGCCAATATAGTTTATTTGATGTTTCCTTTTAAACAAAAAGCATATTTTTTTTTTTTTTTTTTTTTTTTTTTTTTATTATTGAATCTTCGCCTGTGGCGAACTAACAATAAGTGTTCAAATCTTAAAACTAGGTAGTCAATATAAGTCCAGCCAGTGCCAGACTAAAATTTAAGTTCTCAAAAGCATATGAAAAGAAATAAATATGTAGGTTCGTTGCATGTATGTTTGTAAGAATTATTGAAACTATTTTGATTGCTTAAATGCTAAAACAAAGGAAAAAAATATTTTGAAAAATGCTAGTAAAATTATTCAACCATATTTTAAGCTACCGATTTTCTGTTACCGGTTACACATCGGATTATGTCCAATTTAGTTGTTGGGGATCGGGATTTTTAAAAACGAAAATATTTTAAGTACCCAACAACATTTCAATTTTAATTAAGGTATTATTTAGCCAATGGGCGATATATATATATAGCAATCAATAATTTATATTTATATTTTTCTTAACTAGCACCAGTAACATAAGGCCAATAATCACAGTGTTGAGGCTGATTACGAAGCTTCTAGACAAAGTATCCCACTTATGCGTCCTTGCATTTCAGAGGAGAATTTCAGGTTACTCTCCTGCTAGCGGCTTCCAGGTCAAGATTTGGTCAGCAAGTAATATACAATATCCCACTTAACTAACACACTTTTGAAGAGGTGAACGAAGCATTTCCTAATCCACCACCTAGAGATTTGCTCAATATGGAATTGAAAACGCTACAAGGAGCTATTAGCAAACATATAATGTGGCTTTTATAATTTTTACCACGTCTATATTATCTAAGTGATAAAATTCTTTTCTGTAAAAAACGAGATTTATATACGACTGTCTGTCGCTCAGCATTTAAGAAAAAAAATACCAATGAAAAAAAATCTTCATTTCTTGAACGCTTTAAATTTTTAAAGAATGAAACTTTAGATCCTTTTTTTAAAATAACATAAATAACTTCTCTTGGAAGTCCAAGTTAGGGCATTTTTCCCGTACCTAAATTCATTCAATGTTTTTGAGAGTCCTTGAAGGACCCTGTCCATGGGACTAAAATATTTTTTGCAAAAGAAAAACGGATTAAAATATGTACCAGCTGTGCTTGACTGTGAACGGATATTTTTTTTGGGTTCATCAAACAAGTAATATTCCAACAAATTTCATTTGATTATAAAGTTCATCCAATAAAATAGTCCTTTATTAAAAAAAAAAAGAAAAGCACATCAAAAACTAAAAAAAGGTATTTTCTGTTCACTTAGTTGATATCCGGCTTCAATTTCGGTCAAACGCCCAAAATTTTAAATATCATAACTCATATCCAAAAAGCACCAAAAAATATAAGTACTTTTGGTCTATTTAGTTGACTTTTGATTAATGTGTTAATATAGTAGTCGTTAATTATAAATTTTTACACTGATAATCCCACAAAAATGCACGAAAGTACTAAAAGTTAAAAAAAGAGTTTTTGTCCATCTACGTTATTTTTTAACTCTACATGGATATATAGCTCTTTACTTTATAATATTATAGTTATATATTTAAAATGTAAAATTTTGATAATAAACAGAAACTCTCCGCGAGTATTCAAAATCACCCAGCAAAAACCTGGTTGTGATTAGTTATCACAAACAACTTACTTTTCAAGTACTATTACATACCTTCTGCATTACTTAGTAGTTGTTTGATAATAAGTTTTTTTAAGCAGATAGTTTGAGAGTTTTTTGTAATTACAGTGAACTCGCGGAAACGTGAACTAATTTTTACCAAGGGTGTTCATGTTTTCGATTTTGTTCACGTTTCTGATTGGATATGTTTTAACTATTTTCTAACGAATTTAATTTTTTTTTATCAATTTATTGTTACTAGTTCAAAAACATCCAAATCTAGTTAAAACTTAACAACGCTTTAACCCGAAAAGTCCATTTTAAAAATTTTAAGACCTAAGTTTTTTGGGTAATACATAATTGTCTTATTAATCTGACCACAAAAATCAACCTTTTGCAAATAAAACTACATATGTACATCGCTTATAGATCCTTTCATTGCATAATTCGGGGACTCCCAAAACTAATAAAATTAATGTAAGCAAAAAAAACGTGAGAAATAACTGTTCACGTTTTAAAGCTTTCAATGTTTGTTCACGTTTTAGAGTAGTCAATGTTAAATAAAAAGTGTTCACGTTTCTGGATGTTCACGATTCTGGATATTCACGTTTCCGCGAGTTCACTGTATTTTTGGTCAATATTTTAAAGCATTTTTTACCAAGACATCAAAGAAAAATATTTAAAATGCAACAGTGAGATACTGGAGCACCCAGAAGAACGTTATTTCAATGCCATTAAAGTAATAGCTTATGTAAGTCCCTAATTGTAAGCTAGCAAGGTAAGTACTTGCCTCTAATGTCATCGTCATGTTAAAATAATGGTTTAAAATGCTAATTAGTAAGAGATTTTTGGATTTTTACTTATTCCAAAAAAATGCAAGTTTTTGCTGTGTTATGTAATTAATCGTTTTAATATGATTATACAAGATTTAAGATATTTGTGCTTTTAGGAATCTTTCAATGTGTCATTACAAAATTTGTATAGACAACCATTCTAAATTTCATTCACATGTGATTGCATACTTTGATTAAGGATTCTCTAGATGACAAACTGTACTCATGTGGGACCTTAAACGACAACAAAAATTATTTTAATTTCGTTCGTCTTTGTTTTATATCTACTTTTTTATTTAAGTATATCGTTATGAATAAATATTAGATAAACTATTTTAGCAACTGGGACTTACCAATGTTAATCTCACATACTTGGACATGTTTAAAACCATCAGTTATCAAAATGACAAGACCGTCAGTAGAAGTAAGCAGTATGTAGTGCAGTGGATATAACAATTCGTAGTTTTGTTTTATTTAACAATATATGTTAGCAAAGGAAGTATATTTTATTATTTAACACACTGACATTGATAAAGAATGACAACAGCTATTCATATGGGAATTTGGAATATGAAATTTTAATTAAAGTAAAAGTAAGAGGAAGTGCTTTGTTTTGAAGGAAACTATGTTTTTTAGTTGAAGTTTAACTACATTTTTAAATTGTGTTATAAGTTTAAATATTGAAAATTTTTTACCAGCATACAACCGCTACTTTTTTAGCGATGCTTTAAATTCTTATAATAGCAAAGAAAGAACTTTAGGTAAAGCAGCAAAATAAGCTCTTAAAAGTAAAATTTGGATGATCTTTTCTATATACAATTTGTATGTTTATTAAAAATGTACTCTTAACTTACAGCCATAGTATTTTTAATTAATTTACACATTTGTGTTTCTAGAATTTTAATTTTAAATCATTCAAAATTGTACGAAACATTTAACGAATTTTTTTTAAGTAACTTTCGACCTTCACACCGGCCAATGGTCCATAATTTATTTTTAAGTAAACGCCCCCAAAAAACAAAAAAAATTTGTTTGTCCTCCCGAAAGCTTAGTAGTGGTACGTTATTAGGAAACAAGTTACTTTTCAATGCCTTTATCATATCGTTTGCAGAATTTAGAAAAAATCCAATAATGAGTTATTTCTTGCCTGAAATATAAGCTAATGTTTTTTTCAAGTTTCAAAGTTTTTTAAGATTATTTTACTCGAATTTTTTAAATCAGTTTTTTCTACAAAACCACTGTGATATAAGCTTACCGACTTACGCATCATATATCCTGTCTTCCGGCGTCTGTAGACATTGATGGATTAAATGCAAAGTTTTCTTTAACTTATTCTTTATCTTTACTCTGCTATAAACCTTCATTAATACTTATACATACAATGTAACATATATTTAGCTTGGTTTTACTAAAGATTGAAGCAGGGTTGCCATATTTGCTCATAAATTTTACTTTATTTTGTATTTTTGTATTGCCTTTCCAACCTTTATCTTGGTCATTGTTTCTAATTTTGTCATATCAAAAAATTCAAAAAACTTTCAAAGAGGTAAAAATATACTTCGTGATTGCTTCCTTTATATTTTTGTACTCATAACCTCAAAATTAATTAAAAAATCAAAATTGTGAATAAAACCTTTTGCCCACTAAGTTGACTTTAGACGTCATTATAAGTCAAAGGTCCATATTTTCATATATGTATCTAGAAAGGCATGTCAATAAATTTCATAAGTTAGCGAATCTGGATCAATTATTAACTTGATATTTCTTAACCGATATTTAAAATACATTTTTAATTTTCCTTAATTTCATTAAAATTTCAAATTTAATTTCTTTAAAAATCCCACAAAACTAAACAAATGATTTTCACATAAACAATTTCATTGTGACGGATGTGACCATTTTGCTCACATATATGTTTATAACTCAAACAATTAAAAATGTTTAATTAAAAAAAGGCTGCGACGAGGGTGGTACGTTTTTAAACGATTAGTAATAAGGAAACTTTACAAGAGCATAATTTCTACACTTATGATCACTTAAAGACTATGACGGGTGTGACCTAACAAAATGGAATGTAATAGATATTTGACTTTAAAATCTTATTGTATAAAATATTCTTGAGAATATGTTTAGTTTTTTGGAAGTTTAGAGCAGCATGGAATATTTGTAATCGTATTAAATTCATTATTTCTAAAAAAATGTTCTGCCTTAAAAACCCCCTTTTCCAAAAAGTGACGGGTGTGACATTTTCATCAAGGCGAAAAAAGAAAAACTTATTATTCATAATGTGATCATTTCAAGTTCCTGCAAAATAAATAAAAGTAAAATATGAAGAATTTGAATAATATTTCGATCATTTTCGTTTTCTTAAAGACGTTAATTCATCGCTTTAATTATTTTTTCTGAATTAAGGCTGTTCTACGTGAAATTGATTATATATATGTACATTTATATTAAAAGATTGATTATATAAAAAAAATTTCAAAAATTCCAAATTTATAAAAATAACTACACCATTTTCAATTGTATTTCAGAACTTTCTAATTGTATTTCAGAAATTTCTAATTCAATTTCAGAATTTTCAAATTCATTTTTAGAAATTTCTATTTCAATTTCAGAAATTTAATTAGAAATTTCTGAAATACAATTAGAAAGTTCTGAAATACAATGGTGTAGTTTGACTTTTGTACTCAATCGGAAACAATTTAATTATTAAATAACATCAAACATTTTGAAAATTACCAAATGCGCAAAAAAGTTAGTTTTGTTTATTTAGTGGCTTCTGAAATAATAATCCTTTAATTCATATTTCTAGACATAATAATAACCCGGTGTACCTCAAGGAAGTATACTTCCTTGCTTTACACGGCAGATATGCCAACCAATAGTTTCACACACACGTCGACATTTGCTGACGACACTGATTTTCTTAGTATTCACAAAGACCCTAAAGAGGCTTCGAACCAGCTGCAACAACACGAAACCCAAGTTGAGAAATGGGCAAAGTTATTGGGAATAAAGATAAATGAACAGAAATGCACTCACGTAACTTTTACTCTACGCAAAGAAACGTGTTCTCCAATCACTATTAACAACTATATGGTGCCTCAACGAACCGAGACAAAATATCTTGGTGTTCACCTAGATCGCTGCCTCACATGGAAGCCTCATAAAGATGCGAAGCTGACTCAAATGAAACTTAAAGCTGCTCAAATCCACTGGCTAATTGGTAGAAACTCTGTGCTACGTCTGGATTGTAAACTTCTACTCTACAACTCGATTTTAAAACCAGTTTGGTGCTACGGTATACAATCATGGGGCACTGCTTCCGCCTCTAACATCGAAAAAATCCAACGCCTTCAAAACAAAATTCTAAGAATGATAACTGGTGCTCCTTTGTATATAAAAACAGCAACATCCACAAGGATCTAGAAGTTCCACTTGTAAAATGCAAAATCCTAAACTATGTGGACAAGTATTTAAATAAGTTGGAAACACATCCAAATCCGCTCGCCCGAAGCATCCTGCAACATAGTGGGCACACCCGCCTAAAAAGAAGGGATACTATTGCTCTTAAATGAAACTTTTAAAATTAATTAACTTTATTATGAGAACTTAAATTTTAGTCTGGTACTGACTGGACTAGTATTAATAACTTAGTTTTAAGATTTGAATACTTACTGTTAGTTCGCTTAAGCGAAGATTCAATAATAAAATATATATATAAAAAAAAATAATAACCCTTAAAAACGCATAAGATTTCTTAAACCTTAAAAATTTTTTTTCTCCTTACCAAGCAAATTTCCGATTTTTATATGATTTAACAACTATAAAGTTTCAACTAAGAAATGATTTGAAACATGCGCGGCTGTTCAAAAAAAACACAGATTATGCGGTCTAACGTCTGATTGCAAAACTACTTAGATATATCGCTTGCTAAATATTACAAGGCTGCATGAAAGCTTATTTCTGGTTTTGAGTTAAAAACATATCCGAGATAAATTTCAAACTGAAAGTTGCAGAACGCCCCTAGTCCTAGCAAGCAGCAATATTTCATGGTTGGGTGTCACAAAGGTTTCATGATAAAAATAAATGGAAACAAAGATCGGCCTTGGTGGTGGAGTTATATGTGTTTGTGCTTTTGAAAAATTCCACAATCAGCTATCTATTTGTTGAAATTGTGGGCATTAGCCTAGAATATTCTTGTGAGTCGACAGAACGATGTCCGTCTATCTGTCTGTTTATTTGTCCGTTAAAATGGGTGGCTGGATGCTTTGTAACCTTTGCTAATCCAATAAAAAATAATCTGTAGAACATCCTCAACAATTTTGTGCTCAAACTTATATTTAAAATTATCATTGGTGTTTTTCAAATATTTGTTACGAGGGTTGCATTTTATATTTTGGGATTAGAAAACAAAAATAAATATTTATCATCAAAAATCAGTTAATGGTTTTTAAAAATATGAAGATCTATACACTTTTGCATGCGTTCGAACCAATGGTTGAAGCACTTTTGCCACTCTGATTGAGGGATCTCCAAAATATGCATTCTGAATACAGCAACCGCTTCTTTAGGTATCGAAAAACGTTGACCTCTAAGTTTGTTTTTTACGAACGGGACACTACGGCAGATGATTCATCAATTGATGTTTTGGGTGCTTGAAAATGCAGTTGTTTGAACCGATTTGTGAGAGCTCGCATTGTCGTAGTGAAGAGTGATCTATCTTCGGCGGATTGTTTTCCTGATTTCTTGGAAGACAACTGGCAAACAGATGGTTGTGTATTACTCAAAATGGACTGTTCTGCGTTGTTCCAGTCACAAGGTTGCGACATGTCCAGTTTTTTTAAAAAAAAGGCGACCATTTGCTTAGAAGTGCTTCGTGCGCGAACAAATTTAGTTGAATTTTGCTCTTCTTGAAACAGCCATACAGTCGAATGCTGTTTACTTTCGGGCTTATACGCGTAAATGCACAATTCATCACCTGTCGCGATATCATAGACGTGTTTCGTAGCACCGCGATCGTATTTTCTGAGCATTTCTTTCGACCAATCTACACGAGCCTTTTTTTGAGCGATTGAGAAATTGTGTGGGATCCAACGCGAACAAATTTTTTTGACAGTTAAATGTTTATGAAATATTGAACTTAAGCTAGTCCCACTAATGCCTAAGGCGGTTAGTTTTCCTGATTTCTTGGAAGACAACTGGCAAACAAATGGTTGTGTATTACTCAAAATTGACTGTTCTGTGTTGTTTTTGTGGTACGATTGCGACATGTCCAGTTTTTCCAAAAAAAGCTGGCGACCATTTGCTTAGAATTGCTTTGTGCGCGAACAACTTTTATTGGATTTGGCTCATCTTGAAGCACCCATACAATTGACTGATGTTTACTTTCGGGCTCATATGCGTAAATATATGATTCATCACCTGTCACGATATCATAGACGTGTTTCGTAGCACCGCGATCGTATTTTCTGATCATTTCCTTCGACCAATCGACACGAGCCTTTGATTGACAAATTGTGTGGGACCCAACGCGAACAAATTTGTTTGACAGTCAATTGTTTATGCAATATTGAACGTATGCTGGTCCCACTATTGCCTAAGGTAGTCTCAACCTCACGATAGGTCACATGACGATCTTGCAATATCAGTTTACGTACAGCATAAAAGGCAACCCTTGTATAAACATTCCTCAATAAAATGCAAAATAGTAATGTAGAAAGAGGAAGAGAAAACTGAATTCCTGATTCTCAAATTTGACGACTCTAAAAAAACCTTAAAGTATATTTAAAATCTCCTTATTTTAAATAACAAGAGCTATAATTTTATGCATTTAAAATTCTATGTAAATTATTTTTTGTAAAAAGTGTATTTTAAGAAATATGTGAATAAATTTAAAAAAAAATTTGAATTTGGTTTACTCAACATCTACGCTTTTCAGGCACAACATTGTACTATTGAGATACGAAAGAGTTTTAGCCAAAACGGCTATTAAAGTATAAAAAACTAATTCTATTGACTTTATTTTTGAACTCCTAAAATAAATGTGGATCAAAACTTTTTTCACTCTTAATGGTTTTCAAATAAAATTAAGATTTATTTTCTGAAAAAAAAAATTTTGCTAAAAATTTATTTTAAAACTAAACAAAAGACAAAATAATTAAATAAAATTTTCAAAGTAGGATGCAAGTTGTTTTGCAAGTTTTCAAGAAAAGTTAGAGTAAAACAATAAAAACTTAATATTAAATAAACTTACATCCACATCTATAAAAAAAACAAACAACTAATTTAGATTGTACCTTTACATGTACATACGCGTAAATAACTTTTTCTTCTGTCTCAAGATACAGCAACACATTTCTATCTATTGCATTTATGTAAATGTAATGAGTTTTATTATACTTTATGAATACTGGCATCAGAAGCTTATACAAATTAAAAAAATGGGTAAAGAGGTAAGGAGCAAATTGAAACATGACTAGAGACATTATTTCTACAAATGAAAGGATAGACAAAACAACGAAAAAATATATGTTTATTAAATGTTAAAACTTTATCAATGAATTGACATAAAACTCAAAACTTTTTATCACGTCTGTAAAGTGTGTAAAGTGAAACAGAAGCACACATTGACACAGATATTTCAAATGGCATCTCATGCAGGAACTTCCGGTAGAGAGTAAATGTATTTACATGCAAGGTGTTAATAAATAAGTAAAAAGTTAAACAGCAAGAAAAACTACATTGATTTTTACTTTTACGTGTTAATGACTTTATTCATTAAGTTAAGCGTAAAATTTGCTAAGTGGTAATACGCTCTCCTCTAATTCTTTAAGCAAAGTAATTCTTTATTATTAACATATATAAAATATATTTTAGATTAAAACTACTTTTGCTTACCTCTATAAAAACTTTTTACTAAAAAGTTAAGTAAAACCCACCTGCGGGAAATTGGTGTCAATTGGTCAGCGTACTCGTCCGGTTAAAGGTACAAAACATAAATTGGACAAAAGTTATTAGTCATGATCGGTTAAATAGGCACACATCAAGTAACTGGTTAAAAGGTGTTAAAGAGGTTATGGGGAAAAATGAAAATGCTGGTGCCTACACATTAATATACACACACACAAGAGTATATACAAACAAAGTAGATTAAACAGGATCTTAAGAATATAATGCAAAAGCTTATATGGGATTGGCCTGTAACTCGTTTTAAAGTGTTAGTTTATGAACCAATATCGCCCTCTAATGACAATGCAATGTGATAGTGACAGGTTCTCTTCAAATAAAGTGCAAGAATTAGAACCAGTCCCTACCCTAATGAATTGTTCACATCAATAGTCTTGGACCAGACTACTTCCCCGTAGGGACCCTAAAACGCATTGTATGGGGACTAATTAAAATAAAATTAACCGATAATATATGTTGGTCGCAAAATTTTTCCAAAATAAAGTTATAGATAAACCGTTTGTAGCCTAAATTTGTTATTCTGGTAGGACATTTGCATGAAGGCTTTGCCAAAAAAAGGGCCGATAATATTTGTATTCATCACACTGGTTGGTGGCAAAAAATTTTGACAAAATCGAGTAACATTTGAGCCAGTAAAAATCCAAAAACATTATTTTAGGATAAAATTTGGACTCTATACTAAAAAGGACCAATAACATTTGTATTAAGTTTAATTTAAAGGCAAAAATAAGCCACACGTCCAAAAACTTGTGAAGACAGAGTGATATTAGAGCAATGTCTATTCTGGGAGCACATTTGTATGAGGCTCTTAAAAAAATCAATCTTCACCAAAAACAGTAGGCTTTGTGGTATTTTCAAAAAGCTTATATGCTCAAAATTTAATCAAAATTGCAACCTGAAGCATGCTAATGAGAATACGTGTACATCCAACTGGATGGACGGTCATGTTTAAATTGACTCAGGAAGTGATTTTTAATTGAAATTGAGGATGGGTCCTAGACCATCTGCACAAATACATATTACTCTTACCTGATGTGGGCTAATTTAAAAATATAAAAAAGCTTAAAAGAAGCACAAATGTGTAAAAAGAACATAAGTGGGGGAAAAGGTTACGAGATTTATACACGAAAGGAAATGTAAAAGTAGTAGTGGATAGGTTACCTTTAACTGATTTCCCTTTCAGAAAATAAATTGATAATATTTACGATTTATTTCAACAAGAGTCTCCGTTTTTATAAATCAGGTTGTATAGAATTTGTTAGTGTATGGCAATGCTGCCGCATGCAGTGTTGGCAGTAGTTTAATCAAAAAATGATATGGTCTTATTTGGTAAAATACTATTTAAAAAAAGCATCTAAAATTTATTGTCAAAGTTATTCAAATCAATATTTTAAGATTAATTTTGGACGCATTTTGGCCAAGTTTTGCCATATGAAATACCAGATGCTGCATACGTGACAAAGTAAATTGTTTACATTCATCGCTAATACTCTCTAACTAAGCCGAAATATATGATACTAGTTAAAAATGAATACTATAAATTACCCTTAGTGCAACGATGGTGTTAGTTAAAAATTTTTTGAGGTAACTTAAATCCTTTTTGTCATAGATATCTTTAAATATTTTTTGTCAGGACAAACATATCATACAAAACTTTATTGATAAAATAATATCATATCATTTTTTTTTAGTTTTTTTTTAATTTTATCCTATTTTGTTCATTTTCCATTTTATAAGGAAAATTGGTAACTCTTAAGTGTCATATCATTTACACACGTTTAAAGTTTGTGTTTAAATAACCTGTTCATCTATTTGTGGGTACAAGAAAATTAATGAGATGTGTCAGCATAAAAAAGCTGATTTTATTGCTGATGACAGCAATAATTTTTAGACACAATTACGCAAATGTTAAACTTATGCATTATACTCATTCCAAAACATGAACTTTCAGCTCAGTCTTTCATAAATTCTTGCTTTTTTTCTAAGTTTTAATAAAATATATCGTTACCTTAATATAAAAGGGCCCTAACTTTTTTTCAATAAATGTTTTTTTCAAATATTACAATTAGCCAAAAAACCTACACTTAAAAAATACGACTAAGTTCCTTTCTATATTAAGGTAACGATATGTAAGTATACATATCGTTACATGTGGGATAAAATATACAATTTTCTGGAAAAAATTTGACGTGTTTAACCGTAATATGAACACTTTGGGTGCACAACCCAATTCTGAGAGTATTCTTTATGCCGACACGTAAAAGTGGCTTAAAATTACTTATATTATAAACTGCTGATATTTTCTCCAATATTACAAATAGGAATGACCAGTAAATGGACTAAAGCAGTACGATTTGACAAAATGGTTCAATCGCTTTGAAAATAATAACAATGGGGGCTTTAAGCTTGTCACCGCATACAAGCATTTCTATTGACGGCATATTCTAACATGATGTTGGTGTTTGTTCTTACGTGTACTTTTGCATACAAAAAGAGGCATATTTCCCAATAGTTTAATTTGTTAATTGGTACTCATTATTTCATTATAAAGTTAAAAAATAATGATCGATTAAACATATAATGACCTTTTGGTAAAGGTTGTTTGATGGATTTTTGTAAACACATTTTGAAAAAGGGGTCTTGAGTTTCGCAACAACTGAAACAAATAAGAACTAATTATTCTTCCGAAAAATTAACTTGTGTTTATCTCCAATGCTACCTGCTAGCTTGCTAGATCAGCAAACATTTTGTTGGGATGCTTCATGTTACTTATGTTTAAAGATATGCCTGTGACTTGACATCATATGTGTAATGAGTTTGAATATAAAAAACTCCAACCAGTTATTAGGTCATACATAATACTAGGGGAAATCGAAAAAAGAGAAAACAATAAGCATCATAAAATGCAAAAATGTGTGTATTTTTTACTTTCATTAAACATTGTGTACAACAACACTTATTAATTCCATTGTTTAGTATTATTTTGTTGTTTTTGCTGTATTTGCACTTATATTTTTTCTTGAGTTATAAAGGGTTCAATCAAGGTAGCTTAATAATAGATACCACTACAACAAAAAAGTGTAAAAACGTTCTTGCTGTAATAACATCAGACGTGAAAAGTGTTATTGTGTAAGTAAAAGGAAGAATAAAGAGTTAAACATTACTCCAAGCAAATACAAGAAGTGTAAACAAAAAATTAATTTTTGAGATGTTGAACAAAAAAATACAAAAAAGCAAAAAATAATTGGCTAGACTAGTGATGTAACCTTGTACTTTAAATTCAGCTTGGGTTCAATTAATGTTTTCCTCACCTTTTGTTGTTTTCTTTAAACACTGATGACATGTTAATGAAGGGTAAGAGAGTGTTGCTTGATGAGAGGAGACCACAAATGCTTAACACGTTCTGTATGAAATTTTTATAAAATAATGAAAGATTTACAAAATTATTCGATGAACTAAAGGTTCAATATTTATTAAAATATTGAGATTGAATGGAGTTTAAGTTAACTTTTTAAGTTAAGAATTGGAGTTTTTCTAAATTTGATCTGCTTTTATTTTTTTAACATTTGGATTGAAATGTCACACCCGTCATATTTTCTAACAGGTTTCTCATTAGGAAGAAATAGCTTGTGATAAAAAAATATTATGTACTCTTTCTACTAAAAACACTCATAATTAACTTAAAAATAAACCAAATCAGCCCGTTTAAAAACCACTTAACCCCACACGATCTTAAATTCAGAATTCTCTTAAATCACATATGTAAGGTCACAACGTCACAGTCTTCATGCAGTCATTGTGAGCATAAATTATATTCTTTCAGTGTCTTCTTGTTAATAGTTTTTTAAAAACATCTCATTCTTTAGAAAAATAGGCGCTTCTTAAATTTAAACTTTGGTTATAAGAAAAAATTTAGGAGAAATAATCACACTTTTTATAAGGGAATAGCCCATAAAAAATATAAAAAAATAAAAACTTATTCAAAGGAAAAATTTAACCAAATTATCCAAAAACGTTTTAAAATAAAATCCCGGCTATTATTACCTCAATCAACTTTACGTAAAATAGAAGATGTGTTCTACCAACGCTAAGTATTGAACCAAGAGTACTGACGAGAAAATGTAACGGGTTTCATAAATGCATTCTACTTAACTAGTGTTGGGAAAATAAAGTTTTTAAGATTATTGGGAGTTAAAAATTTTTCATAAAAAACCGCTAAAATCAAAACTCAATTTTTGTTATTTTAAATTCTTGTAGCACAAAAGTGTTGATTATATTACACAGGTTAAATGCAATCATTTTAAGTGCAAATCAAAGATCAATTTTCCAATTTTATATGTTTGAATTTATATAATTCTTCTTCTTGTGTTTAATGTTTATCCTTTCGTTGTGTTTTTCCATTTACAAACAAAATGCATCAGTGCACAGGGTAAAGGCCATAGTTAAGCACTACATCTTCTTTTAAAATGTCACATATTATTTGAAAGTGATTCACAATATTTATATTAGAGATATGTGTATACAGTGTGAGCGAAACGAAATGGTACAAAACGTTTATACTTTTAACTATCAGATACTCGCAACATAAATGAGGTAAAAGAAGTAATGTAGAGAATTAAGGATTAACAAGTTTTATATTGTTTTTTGCATAAGTATTACAAATCCAGGATTGTTCAAAAATTGAACAAATACATTGAAAATTATTTCTGAAAACAAAATCTCTGAAAGAATAATATTTAATATCCTGAATCGCAATGTCTATCAAAAAACCCAATATTTCCGCATACAAAACTGTGAAAAGGAAAGCAAAATAACAGTTGAGTTAAATTACAGTCACCATATTTTTATTTATTGAAGACTTACGTGTGTTTGATTCTGTTAACAAGTGTATGCATTAGCATCTTAACTTGCTTTCTTTGAAATATTTGCATGTTTGAATTTATAGATAAGAGAGAATAGAAAATTTCAAGAAAGCAATATTATATGGGTTTAAAGGTTTTCTTATAAAATAATACATAGAATTTTTTAAATTCCTTCTTGTGTCCATTGGTTGGAAAATTATTTATTGGTTACTTTTGCTTATCAGTTGCATAAATGATACTTATATTAAATTAAATATGAAGTTCGCTACTTGTGCATTTAAATTAAAATATTGCACAGGTTATATATTTATTTATTTATGAACAAAGAATTAATACTCATTTACATACATAGAGATATATTAAAAAAATTTTAGCAATGTAAACAAAAATTAAAAAAAAAACCTGCAATACCTAAAAATTACTAGTTAATATAGAGAATCTAATCAGGAACAAGAGAAGATTAAAAGGACGTTGATAAAGAATTTTTTTGCCAGACAAAAAGGTCCTCCAGCGTGAACAGCGCACTATAGAGTTACTTTGAGCAAGTGTAATGGCTCTTCGTGCATCACTTGTAGATTTTCGGTGACCCATAGATGATAGGTTTTCTTGTTCGCGTACCTACTAAGGTGGAAATGACCCTTATCGCTAATTATGATTTTGGTCAAATAAGCGTTCATGTATCGCTGTTCACTTGTATTACACATCTGTCTAGTTCACGAATGTCAAAACAGATGTGACATTGGCCGCCCAAAAGCATCTTCCAATAGAGTGATTTTTTTATATTCACCTTGTATATATTTTATGAGGTAACAAATGGATAGTAAAAAATATTACGAACGAGAAGACAAACTGATATATACCATTATCATTATGTTAAGTATACACGTATTGCTATGTACGTTTTACTCCAACCATAAACAACGATTTGCACTATGCAACTTATATCAATTTAACCACTTAATATCAGAAAATTTTGACATTTTTGAAATTTTGAATACCAACCAATAACGAAATATGCCCGGTTGCACAAACATATTACAAAGTTTGTACCTAGCATATGATACGATGTACATCTTTTACCGTTACAGAGATAGTAAGTTATAACTTTCAAAATACTTCCACAAACAACACTCATTTTCACATCGATAATAATAATAATGAAACCAAAAAGAAATTAATTGGAATTAACATACTTTCACTAACAACTCTTTATAATTTATGAACCAGAAACGCAGGTCAACAGTTCATTAAAATCACTTGCATTAAATTTGAATAAATTTAATTTTCTTATTCCTTTAAATTATCCTTGTGTTGTTCAAATCTATAAAAATTTATTTTCCGTAAAACTTATCAAATTAATTAACTTTTTCACACAGAATACAAATAACAAAAACAAACAAGTCAACGAACTAAAAAGTGAGCGAACGAAAAGTAAAGGCGAACAAAGAAAGAAGAAGAACAGTAAAGGAACTTCAAGTGTAACATAAATATAGACAACTTGCAGTATATTGAAAGGAATAAAAACAACAGCTTTAACAATAAGGGCAATGACTACAAGTGTAATTGTAACCCTTTTTTGTTATTGTTGCTTTTTAAGTATTTTACCATTTTACCCATTTACAATTGAGTCTTGTACAATTGTTTACTGTTTTTCACTTGTTTCTATGTTTTTGTGAGGGTGTTAGCATGAATGTGTTGTTTGAATAAAATAAGCTTGAGGCTCATTTGTATTGTTGCTATTCTTGTTGAAGTTTTTATTATTGTGCAGTTCTCCTTTACTCTTACTTAGGAAAGAAAGTAATATATAAGAACGTAATTTTATATTTTTAAAAGAATTTCTGTTATTTTTCTTAAATTTTTTGTATTCTTTTGCACAAAAGTGCCCTTAACCTCAAATCTTGTTTTTGTTTTTATTGTTAATTGCAAAAATTATAAGTTCCCAATTCAAATTATGCAATATGCATTTAAAATAAATAAAAATAAAAAACTTTTGACTAACTTAGAATCACTCCTTGAGTCGATTAAACCATATTAGTCCTTCCATCCGAGTTGTAGTATATAAATTCTTTTTGCAAAATACTGGAAGAATTTCTTAAATCTGCTAAAAAGTTATTGGCAAAAAAACAGATAAAGGTGGGTTCATTTTTGACATAAAAGTTTAAGGATTTATCTTTATCTAACATAATTCTATCTTACTAAATTATTGTCAATTTGATTGACGTTATGCTTAGCTCCCATACAAATTTCCTCCCGGATGAAACCTTTCATCGGTTATTTGGGTACCTAGAATATAACTTTATCTCTATAAATAATTAAGTGGATATCATTTACCATTGGTCTCATAAAAGTACTGCAGGACTAGACTTGACTCTGCTATTTCAAAGATAAGTAATGCTTCTCAAAATTTAAACCGGCCGACTAAATTTTATTAAAACTTGTCCATTATTGACCGTACCTTCCATAGCATTCGTTTCCTAAAAAAATCATGGTAAGTCAGTGGAGGTACTAACGAAAGTCTTACCAATATGTATGACATTCTTTATCAGTGGTATTATCAGGCTTGGCTGACTATAGCATTCTTACTTATTACACATAAGGCTTCTGAAATCCATTACAGCAAGTTTTTCTTTCTAAAACATAACATAAAAATGTTAAAATAACTTTCCACTTCTTACATAACAAAATTCTGTTCAATGAATATTACATACTCACAGTATGGCTGAATTCCAAAATGCAGTTTGCTTTGCATCACAAAATTTCAAGTTTTTCCTGAAAGCAAATATGAGGTTTTTGATAATATCTTCTACTTCCAAATGAGTGTTTAATTTTATATTAATGTCCTGGAAGCAAAAAACGTTGTCAAAAATGTAAGGAGTGTATAAGGGAAGAAGTTAAAAGTTTGTAATGCAAAGCAAATTGCGTTTTGGAATTCAGCCTATTATTCAAAATTTTCCAGAAAATTATTTATTTTCTATGACTAGTTTCTGTGGGTCACAATAACGTTTCTCTACTCCATCTGATCTGATGTAATTTTTTTCACTTTTTTTCAAGTTTCGTCAGTTCTTCCAACTCTTATGATCAAATGCCTAATAGGTTCTAGTCAATACCCATACAGGCAACATCGTTCTGATAGCAGCCCAATCTAAGGACATATATCTCCTTGGAGATTAATTATTTGTTTGTTGTTTCCCAGAGCCTTTGGTTTGATATAGTTTGCGGCCAAAAAACATTTAATATTCGCCGAAGTCATCTATTTGTCTCAAAGTACAGTCTTCAACGATTTACATACGTAGAGCAAAGGCGATTTGACGCAGTCACTAGAGATAAAGATAAGCCAGAAGGATTCTAAATTGGTATCAGACGTCCAAAGACCTTTTTTGTTTTTTTTTAATATTGTTTGTGATATCTGTCCTACTCGCTCCCCTTTTTGTGATAAGTTAAAAAAATGTGTATATGTGCGTTCTGTGTTATGTCGCCACTAACAGTAAAAAGACGATCATTGGCAGCATTAATTCTGACAGTTTTTGTTTTTTCTTAGTCGATTCTAAGATTAGCAAGTCCGCTATTGCCCGAAAATTGATGAGAGTTCTCTTTCATGACTTCTTATGTGTGCGTTAGCAGACAAATGTCGTCAGCATTATCTATATCTCCCAGACTTCCTTGTACTCCCTAAGTTATACCTCTGACAACGCACGTGGGTTTTCCAATGATTTTAGCAAGAAGAAGATTGCATGGAAGAGGAGAGACTGTACGTTGTAAGACCCGGCTATATTCAGGTATTTATATTTACATTTTTTTAGTGAAGCAGTGTGCTTTAAGATACAAGGGCATTTGCAGAGCACATTGCCGAAAAGCTCTTCCTTTTTAGTCATGAGGCATAGCCGATACGTTCCAATTGTTCCTCCCAGATTTGCATTAACTGAACCAATTTGCGCGTTAAAATAGCATATAATAAAAGATAAGATAAGAATGTTAAATAAGCGCGCTCCTCCAATTCCGTGGAAGCGTAGCACTGTATGCAAGTTACCTTTCACGCACGTCTAAAGAATGTCACAGATATTATTGTATCACAGAATGAGGTCCATTTCCCTAGTGATCTCTTGGCTGCAGATGACAGGAGTATTCAAATTGCGCTAGTTCCGGGCGCGTCGCTTGGTTTTTCCAAGAGCAATCTAGAATTCCATGACTTAAATCGTGATGAGGTCAAAAAAATAAAGATGGCAACAAATATTAGTAGCTGAAACAATTTTTTTAAAGTTCACCCCAATTTTTAATAAATTTCTTACGGAATTTGTATATTAACGTTTTATTTTTATTTTTCATGGGTTTTAAATTTTTTAATCAACAAAATACAACATCTTGTAACAAAGATATTAATCTTACATAAAATTTTAGTTCTTAGTTTCATTAAAAAAACTCGTGTTGAAAAACTGATTATTATGACAATTTGTTTGTAAAATCTTTTTTGTGTAAGAAACTGCTTAAAAATTTATTTTTTCATTATAGTATTAGGAAGAAAAATCGATAATAAAAGTTTTCGTATGACTTTCTATGTTTCCTAAGCCAATTAAAACAAAGTATTACTAAGCATGAATAAAAAATAAAGTTTTTAAAGTAACTCTCATATAACATTTTTGACTACTGCAGGAGCAAAAAATATTTACACAGAATAACTAAGTAAAATAAAGGGAAAGTAGTTTAACAAATTTTTAACTTTGAACCTTAAGCTTTACGTTTAAAAATATGAGAAAACATTTCGTACATACATATAATCCCAGCAAAACCTTTGCTTACTTGATAACTTTGCAAGTAATATTGTCCGAATAACTATCTATTTTTGTTCAAGTAATCCCAAAATTCACGACCCCTGTATACAAAAGCGCTTACAAAAATCAACCCAATAACTAGTTACCATTTGATTTACTGATGATTTACTGCACAAACTCAAACAAAATTTAAGGTTTTCAAACAAAAACAAAAGCCTACTACATAGCCCTGTTTTTGCATTTATACCTACAAATTTTATAACTAACGTCCTTACTCATTACCTTGTAACCTATGAAATAATGACAGCTCATTACTCCCATTCAAAAAAAGTTTTCTGGGATATCGCTAGACTTGATAGAACATGCAAATGAACATACATTTAAAGTATTAAAATTTACACTAATATACAAGTTTGTAAGTAGAAAAGCGCAATCACACTTTCGTCTGTGTGTCAGACCAACAAAGTTTAAAATAAACAAACTTAACTTTTGTCACTTTTTGTAAGTACTTTTTTTGTATTTAACCTTAAAAGGAATTTTCGAAAAAATGATATAAGGTAAGTTTCTAAACATCAAAAGACAAACTTTTATATTTTTATTACGTGTGTTACCTTTTTATTTCAGGAATTTTTTACCGATATGTTTTTAAAATTGATAGTCTTAAGACAGTTTTTTTTCTCAAATCTTTCATCTGAAAGTAGAGGTTTCAGGTTTCATTGTGATGAATAATATTTTTAGGATAATTACTGCCATCACTTTCAAAAACCATTTGATTTTATTTTTTTAATCAAAACGTGAACAAAAAAAACCTCTTTTTTTAATTTCCAAGAAGTTTTTTTACAATAAAACTTAAAATAAAAAATAAAAAAAAAAATAATAAGGCAGTAGCTTATAAAGTCTTTCGCAGAAAAAAAAATCAATGTAAAATCTTTATTTGTTAAGCTAAAAAAAAATTTTATTGTAAACCTCTCAAAACCATCAAAAGTTCAGGCAAATGTTCTTAACATTCCTTACTTTAACATTGCCCCAAAACGACAAATCGCAAGCAAAAGATTTTAAAATTCACTACCCAATACATAATTTGGTTGTCTGTCGAGCTGCACACTTAAATTTTTACATTTCTTAAATTTCCATTTTGTCCGGCTAAGTTGGGAAAATACTCCTATGTGCGTCGCATAAAGCCCCCTAGCGGGGCTGCCATACACAATTTAATTTTGTTTTTATATTTTTAAGTTGCTCCCACTGCTTCCAAGGTGCTCTAGCAAAGGTCAAATGTAAGACCAAACCCATTTAGGTTTATTTCAATATTTTTGTGGAATATACTTACATCCTGCCTCAAGCCACTATAAGAGTTTCCAAAAACAATTAGGATAAAAACCCCCACAACTTCCCCAAAATTGCCTTTAGAGGAATCAAATATATCACAGACCCCTATTAGGATTTTTTGTAAACATATTTCTAAAGCCGCTCGTTCGAAACATCTTGCAACATAGTGGACACACTCGTCTGAAAGAAAGGGGCACTATTGAACTTAGATGAAACTGTTTAAATTAATTTACTTTGTTATGAGAACTTAAATTTTGGTCTGGTACTGGCTGGACTAATATAAATTACTTAGTTTTAAGATTTGAATACTTACTGTTAGTTCGCATTATCAAATATTCAATAAAAAAAATATGAGAAAAAAAAATATTTCTAAAGCATACTTACCCCCTTTTCTCTGTCACCTGAGGGGTTGCCATACAAAATTTACAAAAAATAAGTTAAAACGCCTATAACTTTCGAAGAGTCAGTCTGAGAGAAATAAAATATACTACCAATCCCCGTTAGTTTTCATTCCCAAACATATTCTTGGAACATACTTATCCCCTTTCTCTATCGCCTTAGGAAGATGCCATATAAAGTTTAAAATAATGGACAAATTCCTCTCTTCAGCATCCAGGTTACCCGTGGACAAATCAAATATAGAACTGACCCTGAATCATTTTTCTTGCAAATATTTTTCTAGAATATACCTACCCCCTATCTTCACCCCTTAAGGGGTTTGCCATACAAAATTTTAAAAGTTAAGAGTAAAAACCCTACACCTTGTAAAGGGTATATAAAATTCGGCACAACCGAACATAGCGCTCTTACTAGTTTTTCCTTCAGCATGTTTCAATATTTTAGAGTTCGTCATCTTTTGTGAATAAAATATACGAAAACAATTATATTTTTATTGCAATCTTATGTCATGATGCCATTAAGTTCATACAATTGACGTATTACATATTTGTGTTTTCGTACGCTTATCAATTCGATAATGGATGTTACGATTTAGTTAAAAAAATCTGTTGGTTAATGTCTCTCAATGTTTCTACCGTATGAGGGATGACTTCTCTTGTTCGAAAGTGTGCAATTTTTTGCCTAAATAAACTGCATTTAAAAATAAATTCACAACGAAAAATTTTTAAAAGTGAAGCCTGGCTTAGTAGTAAAGCTAATATTAAATCCTAATATCCAGGGAAACTCTCTATATTTGGTAGAAATAAATATATTTTTATTATATAATTATATTTTGAGTTTACACAATTTGTTTCATTGAAAAACACTCAAAGTACGCAGTCAGCCATGACAGCATTACATTTTCTCAAGACATTTTTCAACCACACGTTATTATATCGGGTAAAGCTATTAAGAAAGTAGTGGTTTAGAAGTTTTTCCATGCCCACCTTATAGCTCACGTCTTGCCACATGTTATAACTTATGCAGTATTCCCACTGGCACATGCTTCAGCTTATCCACAGTTAGCAAAAGACAAATAGTCCATATGTTTTCGGAAAGCCTGAAAAATTCAAAGATTACTATGGTCATTACGTTGCAAATACTTGTACAAATATTTCAAATAAAACTTTTTTTATTTGGGAGTAAGTTTAAATTTTTAGTTCCCTATTATATAGACAAATTAACATTTTTAATAACTGTCAAAGTAAACTTTATATAAAAGATCACGTTTTTCTAACAATGCTAGCCGGGTCACTGTATTTTCGAAACCAGCTACGGATTTTCATCAATAGCACTTTCGAAATGATAGCTAGGTTTTTGGCTGTAAAGAGTGCCTACTGAACTTAGATTTTATCCAAGAAAGTAAAGGGAAATATTTAAATTTTTTATAAAAAATTTATTTAAGTAAAAAATGCTTCTTGTACGGGTATACGCCGGCAAGGTATACAACTTTGTTTTGCCACCATTTTGTCGACAATAATCTTGACAGTACATATTTGGCAGTAGTGAAGAAGAGATATGTCAAATTTATTAATGAAAAATATGAGGTAAACCAATGTGTTATAATTGTTAAAACATTTTATTAAAATCAATCATCAATTTTCATGAAAAAATTATAATTAGTGACGATGCACATTTTTGTCTGAATGTGAATAAAAAAAATAGTTGGTTTTGGGCAATGAAATCCCTCAAGTTATTTATCAGTCACCTTTGCATCCATTATAAGTAACAGTCTGGTGTGAAGTTTGATCAAGAGGAATCATTGGACCTTACTTTCTTGAAACTGAAAACGGCATAACGGTATCTGTCAATTGAGTGCGATATAGTGAATATAATTGAAAACTTTTTAATGGCACAACTGCATCTTTGGATTTGGTTAACATTTGGTATTAGCAAGACGGAGAAGCATCTCGTACAGCCAGGATAACAAAGGAATTACTGTGAGACCTTTTTCTACAATAAGTAATTTCAAGGACTGGTGATGTTGATTGGCCTCCACGTTCGCCTGATTTGACTGCTCCAGAGTTTTTTGTGAAAACAAGATTTATGCAAACATACCAAAAATGATTAGGAACTCAAACAAAATATTTTTGATGAAATAAATGAAATTTAACTGCTACTTATTAAAAAAGTAATTTAGTTTATCTTTTTAGCCATAAGATTTTTTAATATAAATTCTTTAACGAAATATTTTTGAAGGTAACATGTTGTTGAGATAAGGGTTAATATGTTACTTACTCTAGTAAAAGGGTTTAAAACACATCACCACGTTTGCATGTTCTTCAAAGGAATTTTTGCCATCTTCTTGTCGAGCTGATTTTGCTATTTAGTTTGAAATACAACACCCTTGTAACGTCATGCAAATATGTGCGGTGACAGTAAATGTTAAATGGTGTAGTATTGTTTAAATTTATAGCAAAACACATACAAATATATTAAAATGTATGAATATATTTTCTGTATCCTTTAAAAAATTTGTTTTTAAACTTTTTTTCAGTTTCTTTTGGTTTGTAATAGAATTTTGGTGTCAAGAGAAAAAGCAATTCTAGTGTTGAGTTTTAATATCTAGGGAGTCAAAATGATTTACAAAAGGCACAAGCCAAAGTGTTAATATAAAACGAAATGAAAAAACAATGAATGCCTTTAACAAAAACAAAACATTCAGCCAAATAAATTTTACTTTTAAAACAAAATTTAAACTTAAAAACATATGTATGTATATAAGTATGTACGTTACACTTTACCCTCTTGTTCAATTCATTCTTGTCATTGTTTTATGGGTTTTTAAATATTTGGAATTCAGGCATGTATTTTGGTAACTATGCATTAATATCTCTTTTTGCCTTGTTAAAAGGTGTGATTATTTACAGGCCTCCGAACATACAGTACGAATTCTTTGCTAGAGAATTTGTGTATAAATTATTTAAACTTCCACCCTTTTGGAAAAATATTTATAGTTGGATAATATAAAAGGTATGTTTTCATGTTTTATATTTTGTTTACAAACAGAAAAGGTTGAAAAGGTTCCAAGTAAAATTTTTAGTTCAAAGCCTCTCTCAAAAGTGAAAATAGGGCGTTACCATATTAAACACACCTTGTAAACTACACAAATATATTTATAAAGTTATAATTTACTTTATGATTTTTTCTTTTGTTTTTGAAATTGAAATAATATTTTCAATGCACAATGGACCTAGAATTTGTGCAACTGCAGACGAATTAGACGCCCTTATTTCTTTCATCCCGACATGTTACATGTAATTCACTTTAGGTCACCTAAAACTTATTCAAATCTCTTACAGTGTTTCTTTTTAAAAGTACCCTAATGAATGTCTCTTAAATGTCTAATGTAAATTTTAAAGAGTGTCTGTATTTGTTTGTTTGTTTGTTATGTGGCTTGGTATTGTGTGGTGTGTGGTTACATAAGACAAACCTTGTGTTTACAGTTGGTTAATCATGACATTTTAGTTATTCAGAATAAAGATAATAAGAAAGACATTATAAATTAATTCTTCTTACTTCCACAAAGAGCATAGGACATTTAAATCAAACATTAGGGTTTATGTAATTTCTTTTAAAATTACACAGAATTGCAGTTTTAACCTCTGGGTTATAGTTCAAGTTACAACCACTAACATAATAAAGGACAAAATGGAATGCGCAATCTGGTTAGCCATCAACAATTATTTTAATAATGAGCACACATCTGGGAACGGGCATTAATATTTTAAAGGAACTTAACAACAAAAATCTAGACAGAAAATTTAAGCAAAAATAGACAATAAACAGTAAAACTTTTTAAATTTTTTGATGCTTAAAAATTTTAAAGAAATTTTTTTTTTTAATAATTACAACCACGTGGTACAAGTATTAAAATTAGTTTTGTTGAGGCAAGCAAAATTTATCATTCTTAAAACCTTCACATAGTGATAAGGGTATACTTCTATCAGTTTGTCATTCCATTTGTATTTTTTCAAAAATAAACTTTGGGAATACCATAAAACATATATTTGAAATATGTGTATTGAAATCTTAAAATAAGGAAGTCGATGAAGTAATCTCTGTCTTTGAGTTCAAAGAATTTAAGTTTACCAAACAAATTAAAACCCAAAGGACAACTCTTTGGAGTCAGAATTCTAGAAATACTTTTAAGCAAATTTCCTTTTAAAATCTATAAAATACGGTTTGCTATGCAAAAAGCCGGAGTTAACCCAGTTTAAAAAGGCACAGTGGATGCACGTATCCAACAAGTATTAAAGGAACTACAATTTTATATATTTTATTACATTTTCTTAGCGCAACATCTGGAAAACAATTTCAGCTATCAATTTTAAATTTTCTACAGAAATTTTTTTGGTTTAAGGTGTATAATATAGTCCCAGCACAAAGGAAATCCTAAAACCTATCACCTTAAAGGTCACTACAAATTAGTTTTAAGTGAAGGCCGGCTGAGGTGACTATTATGAAGAGAATTAACTTGTTTTTCGAGAAGTACGCTAAAAATGGATAGTTTTTACAAAACTTGTTTTTTTATTTATAGTTCAAAATAACTTAGAAGTGTGGTAATTGATGATTTTGGTATCAAAACAACGTGATAATTTATGAGGTTGGACATGACTTCCCGGAGTTTGTCTTGTGTAGCAGACATTCTAAATTTTAAACCGTCCACGATGTGTCTAAAAAAAAGTATATTCGAATCATTTTAAGGCAAAAATTCTTATTCAGTTGACTTTATAACGGTGTTCCAAATCTTACCCCTATCAAATTTTATCAAAATATTTTTAAATTGCGACGTACATAATTATATTTACTCAGAAACTATTTCTGTGTTGATCGGTATACTTGAGGGTAAGGCTCAGTTCATTGGTTTGGGGCAATTTGAACATCTACATAAATGCATAATATATGGTGTTGGTATAAATAGAAGACGCAGTTAAATAGTTTTTACGCAGCAAAAGCCGGTAAGTGACGGCAAAACATGAGTTTTTCTTTTGTTTTTTCTTTGCTTGCGTTTCTAGTGGTTATCAGCCCTTTTTCAATTTTCCTGTAATTACACAGAAAAAACTTCACATATTTTTTTCAAACAGACATTTTTTTAAGTTTTAATATTTTTCAGGCAATATTTTATTAAACCCTATTTATACTATTATCTGAAATAAACGAAAAATTAAAAGAATTGTTTTACTCAATAGAAATAATTTTTTTATGGAAAAACGAAAGTAAATTACAGCCTGGCCTTAGCTGGGGTAATATATAATGGAAGCATTTAAAAATTAGAGACATATTTTTAAAATAGAGGCAAGTAATTTTAATACAAAAAAATTCTACGCGTATACGTAATATGCAAAATATGCAACGAATGTTCGTTACTTATACGTACAAATGAATACTTTATGAATATAAATACATTACCTTTAGTGATGCCAAATGGGACCAGTTTTTTATGTCCCGAGATTCAGGATTCTAAAATAAAAAATTCCGAGATCCCGGAATTTTTCGGGGAAGCCGGAAAACTCGAACCCATAGCATATACATATTTACATTCATAAACAGATTTTAACTTGCATATGAGGGGAAACAAAAACCTATGAAGAACAGTCTGAGTTAAATCAGAGAATGAAATAGTTATGCTAAAAAAACTTAACCTCAAACAATAATTATATTTGAATTTTATTAAAATCAAAAAGTGACTATTAATTTTTGAGTAAAAGAATTAAATTTAAAAATCCAAAAGCACTTGATTTTTAGAAAATTAGGTTTAATTCCTTCAAGATGGTGTAATTTACTTGTCTTTCTGACATTCCCTTTCACGAAAGTTTTTTGCCTGGTCTTGTAAAAAATATACAATTTTTTTTTTGTTTCAAATATAAATACCTACAAACAACTTGGTTTATTTTTTACAAAAACAAGCAGCTAAGGACAAAATAAATAAAAAAAAGGATTTTGCATGGAAAGTCTATTTAATAAACACTTGGTAACATTACAGGTAACTTATGTATAAAAGAGTTAGTTGTTATATTATAAGGGCAGCTAATGGCAAACAAACGAATGACAAATATATGAATATGTTATTTTACCAAAAATTGATGGCTTAATTATTTTGAAACATATTTATGCCTTTTTAACTTTTAAGATATCTTTTAAAAAATTGCTGGAATAAAGATTTTTTTTTTTGTCTTTTTTTGTTCAATTAAAAATATAAAATCAATAAATCTTTGTTTTATCAATGCTTACCCGTAAAACTTTCTAAATATTAAATGATCTGGTAAAATTAAATGCAAAAACCATTTAAACACATTTTTGAACAGTTAATTAAAACGTTTATTTATACTAAGTTTTTTGTATTCCCTTTTTAATTATTTACTTAAGCTTTAACGATAAAATCATAAACAAAAACCCATGTAATAATTTTTACTATCAGTGTCCGAATGAACTCGACGTAAATGATACATTTATTACAGCTGGGATGATATTGATCTTAGGTTTGTAAGAATAATTTTACCATGGAAAACTTAACATATTACGAACCTAAATAATAGGTATGGCAATCACGTTTACGCCATTATTGCTACAGTCCCGAAGGCAGTAAATGAAGAACGTCTGATGACTTTTTGTTTAAATATAAAAAAACATTCGACTAATGCAAATTTTTAAAAAAATTATTAACAATAACTTTCTAGCAGAAAATCTATTCGGTTTTAGACCACAACGCAGTTTTAACACAGCACCAACTGATATTATAGAGGAAAGTATCTCATATGAGGAGAAACTCGCTTGCACAATCAAAGACTTTTAAAACCGTCGATCAAAACAAACAAATTTTTATTAAAAATTAACACAAAACAAATTTTGTTATTGTTTTTTATAATAAAAATTTAAACTCGCAATATTTGTTCGATTTTTACTGGGACAGGCAGACGTGAAAAGTTTTACATGAGCATCTGCCACATTGGCATAAATTTCAAGGTGACTGAACATCGTCACAGTATTGTCCGTAACTTGACACTTCAGATGATTTGCAGCAGTTCTTTTACATGACTCTGTGCAAGCTAAAGCAGACGCCCTGCTGAGGAGTTGGGCTATCTAGACCCAAATCGCGTTTCAAGTTTTGACCTCGTCCTTTCCAATCAAAACAGATCCGCGCCGACAAAAAAAATCCCCACACGCTTGTGAAACAGCTTCCAGCCTTAAGTAAAGATAGTTATGATTTATCCTGTCCTACCTCCACAAATGCGACACCCAGCTCATTTTAAAGGATACTTTTTATTTAGTATCAATCACTCCACTTTAATCAACGTTTCATAATCTTCTCACTATTAGTTAGGACCGAATCACTCATATGCTTAAGCGTGCCAATGCCCGGCATCTCTTTATCTCTTACTACTTGGATGGGATCTTGTTTCATACCTGGGGTCCCCAGCCAAAGCCAGTTTCTCATACATCATACTTCATTAGTTTGGCATATGCCTGAATACACTCGCTAAAACTTAGAGACTCTTTATTGAAAACCTTAAGTTCCTATAAAACCGCTTATGCTCACTCTGCGACCTGCACAAGATGGACCCCAGTATATTGGCTTTCGTTCTCAGTTGCCCCGCTTGGGGACAACCACCACATGTTCGCTCAACGGAGACCTAATCAACAATCAGACCATAAACTAGTAAGTAAGTGAGAGCCCTCTGAATTCCGTGGTTCCAGATAGGACTCTGACCAGCCGCGGAAATTGACTTCCATCAATTCCTTCCAATTTCTATTCCGCAGAGATAAGGTATTGGTACCCTTTTAACCTTGTTCTGCTATGCCAGTTATCGGCAAGGTGACATGTCACAGCGTCAACAAGGACAACCTGCCCCCAGCTAGACTAGTAGGTAACCACATGATCATTTTTAGCCCAGGACAGGTTGTTTAACTAAGCCATGCTTGTTGGGCTTCCAGTAAACTGAAAGCTGCCCGGTTGACTGACGAGTAGGTAGACTTTGGCGAGGACCCTGCTTTTCCATAATATTATTTGGATAACTTTTCAACCACTGTAATAGGCAGTTATATTTCTGAAGGTAGATTTGAAAAAAAAAATACGGCAAAAAGTACGTATGTATAAGGTTAGAAACCGCTATGCATCCATTTCTAAAAAGTTTAAATTAAAAACAAATCTTTAAACAAATCAAAAATAATGAAAATTTATAAATTTTTTGTTAGGGTAACCCCTGCAAATTAGAAAAATGGAATTTGTCATAACAATTTAAAGCAATACAAATTTATACCAATAACAAAATTATACGAAAAAAAATATCTTTCACCATTTTTGACAATTTCTTTATACATATCATCACAAAAGCATCAACAACACAGAAAGTTTTAAATTTTTTTGCTTAAATTATTTAACTAACGGCTAACACTACAGCTTAAAACATCTTTATATTAATTCATATTTTCAATTCGATTACATAGGGCTTTTTTTCAAAATCTACTTTTAGACAAACTGTGATCCATAAAGTTATTTTGACAAGGGAGGGTAATTATAGAGCTCTTGAGACCCGATAAGATGAAAACCTTATACTAATAAAAAATTGCTTTAACTCTGCTATCTGCAGGTATTTGTATTAAGTGTGCGATTTTGGAACCAATTTCACAAACCAAAAGCAACCCCACATAATATAAGTTATTACTTATATTTTCTAGCTTATAAAAAAAGGTTATATATTCAATTAAAAATTTTATTTTCAGATATAAGGCAGTCAATTGTTCATAGAATCTACAATAAATGCAGTCAAAGGAAAAAATGCATTTCATTTAATTTAACTTTAAAAATGGTAAACAAAAACTTTAATGTGTGTATATATGTATGTATGCTTATATGCATATTAACAAAAAAATATCGTTTTTATTTAACACTGTTTCATGTTAAATCTAGCATAAAATAAAATAATTTTCTCTTTAAGGTTTTTAACCGTTTGACACAGTTTGTTGTTTTACCTGCGTTAATTTCTATTATTTTTGTTTGTTCCAACTAACATGTTAGCACGTTGAAAATGTAACATTTTAAAATTTATGTAACAAGTTAAAATTTATAATTTTTTAACAAGTTTAATATTGAATAACAAAAACTGGTTACTAAGGTTATGTGTTGTGTTACAATTATGCAGTTATGTTTCATGGTATTGAAAACACTTTTTGCATGTTACACGCTTAAACAAAATAAATTAAAACTGAAAAACACATACATTTTTAAATGAATATAATTATGTTTGTTTATATGCAGGAGCCTTAAAATTTTATATTGATGTCGTTTACGTATTTACATAAAACACAATTTAAATTAATATTCAACCCCCCTTTGCTTCCTTGATGTGCAAGTGCACGTTTCAACATTTATGCAAATTAAAAACTCTACATGCTATCATTTTTAAAACCTCTTCTAATAAATGCACTTTGGACTATTTTCTTTTTGTGTTTTAGTTGCTGTAGCTGTCCTTGGCGATGTTTCAACATCTGAAAGTTACATGCAAAAGTAATGTGTCCTTATATGCAACAATAATCACTTTATGGTAGAATAATTATTAAAATTTTTAGTAATTTATTGCTTTTGATCAAGAAATTGTTTTTATTTTTTTATCTTATTATACCCTTCACATAGTGATAGGGTATATATCACTTTGTCATTCCGTTTGTAATTTCTTTATTATTCATTTGCGACCCCATAAAGTATATATATTCTGGATCCTTATAGATAGGGAAGCCGATTTAGCGTTGTCCGTCTGTCCGTCTGTCCGTCTGTCCGTCTGTCCGTCTGTTGAAATCAAGTTTCCGGAGTCAAATAAAAAGATACACACCAGTTAATGGTGTCAAACGATCACAAATATCCCGCTAACAATCGCTATTTAAAATCAGCAAAATCGGTTCACAATTGACCGAGATATAAGCGAAAACCCAGAGTAACCCATTTTTTTTAGGACAAAATCGGTGCATATATCCCTATATATTTCAGTAAGTATAGTCACTCTTGCCACAAAACTTGGCACGGATACTCCTAAAGAAGGGACCTAAATAATGGAAAAAATTTTTTCAGATAGGACCAGGGGAAGGGGTATTTTTTCTACAATTGCACAAATTTGGTGAAATATTTTATGCGCTATATCTCGTAAACTATAACAGCTATCGACTAAAAATGTTCTACAAAAAGTAATTGCACGCTAAGGGCTACGCGTTAAAGAAAAAATTTTTTGAGTGGGGTTAAAAAAAGGGGTAGCTCCCATAGAAATCGACAATTATTATCAAATATTCGATACGCTATATCTCGGAAACTATAACAGATATCGAAATGAAATGTTCTACAAAAAGTAATTGCACGCTAAGGGCTACGCCCTAAAGAAAAAATTTTTTGAGTGGGGTTAAAAAAAGGGGTAGCTCCCATACAAATCGACAATTATTATCAAATATTCGATACGCTATATCTCGGAAACTATAACAGATATCGAAATGAAATGTTCTACAAAAAGTAATTGCACGCTAAGGGCTACGCCTTAAAGAAAAAATTTTTTGAGTGGGGTTAAAAAAAGGGGTAGCTCCCATACAAATCGACAATTATTATCAAATATTCGATACGCTATATCTCGGAAACTATAACAGATATCGAAATGAAATGTTCTACAAAAAGTAATTGCACGCTAAGGGCTACGCCTTAAAGAAAAAATTTTTTGAGTGGGGTTAAAAAAAGGGGTAGCTCCCATACAAATCGACAATTATTATCAAATATTCGATACGCTATATCTCGGAAACTATAACAGATATCGAAATGAAATGTTCTACAAAAAGTAATTGCACACTAAGGGCTACGCCTTAAAGAAAAAATTTTTTGAGTGGGGTTAAAAAAAGGGGTAGCTCCCATACAAATCGACAATTATTATCAAATATTCGATACGCTATATCTCGGAAACTATAACAGATATCGAAATGAAATGTTCTACAAAAAGTAATTGTACGCAAAGATCTACACTTTAAAGAAAAAATTTTTTGAGTGGAGGCAAAAAAAGGGGTAGCTCCCATACAAATCGACAATTGTTATAAAATATTCGATACGCTATATCTCGGAAACTATAAGAGATATCAAAATGAAATGTTCTACAAAAAGTAATTGTACTCAAAGATCTACACTTTAAAGAAAAAATTTTTTGAGTGGGGGCAAAAAAAGGGGTAGCTCCCATACAAATCGACAATTGTTATAAAATATTCGATACGCTATATCTCGGAAACTATAACAGATATCGAAATGAAGTGTTCTACAAAAAGTAATTGCACGCAAAGGGCTACGCCTTAAAGAAAAAATTTTTTGGGTGGGGGCAAAAAAAGGGGTAGCTCCCATACAAATCGACAATTATTATCAAATATTCGATACGCTATATCTCGGAAACTGTAACAGATATCGAAATGAAATGTTCTACAAAAAGTAATTGGGCCATAAGGGCTACGCTTTAAAGAAAAATTTTTTTGAGTGGGGGCAAAAAAAGGGGTAGCTCCCATACAAATCGACAACTATTATAAAATATTCGATACGCTATATCTCGGAAACTATAACAGCAATCGACTTCGAATATTCTACAAAAAGTAATAATCAAATAATTCATACATTTTGGAGAAAAAGTTGGAGAAGAGCAGGGGGACTAGACATTTAACAAGTTTTATTAACCTTCAAATATGAATAATGTCGAAAACTTTTAAAACTCTCGACCTCAAATCTTCTTCATCTATTTCTATTATTCATACGAACGTTAAAATTTTGTTATTTTTTCTTTAAAACTCGCACAATGTTTTTTATTATATTATTTGCAGTACAAAATTACTCGGCTGGGTATATTTAAAGACCAATGTGAAGGGTATATAAGATTCGGCACAGCCGAATATAGCGCTCTTACTTGTTTTTTTATGCATCTTTGCTTTTACGAACTAACATTAGGAACTTCAATCTTAAAAATGAAATAAGACTTCACTGGAAGTTTTATTGACTGTTACATAGATATATAGATTCTAAACAATAGTTTGGCATGTCTTGATTAAAAATCGCGCACATTTGTGGTGGCAGTTTCATAACAAAAATATATAAAGCTGAAGGTTTAGTGTTGTTTTGTGAAGCCTCTTAAATAGCATCCTGTAGCAGCAGTTTTTTTCAGTGTTTTGAACATAAAGTCAACCTTAAATAATTTGCTTATTAATTCCACTATAAGTTTCTTATAAATTCACAAAATTATTATTAAATCAAACTTCAAGATTGATTTAATTACAAAAAATGCAAAACTGCTTATTAAAATATTGCAGTTTGTTGACCGCACTTTTAGATGCTTTAAATATTTCTATAAACTTTCCAGACGAATATTTTACCAATTAAAAGTTATAAAATACTATTTCTAAGTTTTGTTTAAAACCATGGACTTTACCAAACTCTTTTTTAAAAAGCTCAAGTGGTTTATTATTTTATATAATAAAAAATCAATTGTTTCGACATTAAAAAAACAATAAAACCTTGCTCTCTCTAGTGTTGTTTTTTTACTTTTTAAAAAACACTGGAATATTGAGTACCTTGTTATATATGTATATTTTTTTTTTGTTTACTTAAAAATTTCCTAAAAAATTATTTGCATTTAATTTGCCATGTTGGCAGAACAAATATTTGATTTGAAACTTATGCAACTATAGCGTGTATTGCACTTTAGTGGAGGAGAAAATAAACAATAGTTTTAACATTTGTTTTTAAAGTTTAAATAATTTAACGTTGCATTCAATTTTAAATTAAGTATAATAAAATTGCGGCCATTACTCATACATACATAGACACTAACATATACAGGTTTAACTTACATATATTGATTACTTGTGCTTTATGCACCAAAAAGAAAATAAAATATATTTTAAATATCAAAAATTTTATTTCAAAAAATTTAAAAAAATTTTTTTATATGAATATTTAAAGCAAAGCCAGTTAATATTTTCATAATTCTTGTTAACTTTCTATGATAACTAGCAAAGGACATATCCAGATTCTCTGTCGAAATTCACAAATTGACAAACCAACTATCATACTAAATAAACAATAAGCGAGTCTTCCTAATGTTTTCAAAAAATTTAACAAATATAATATAATCGAATATATGCATTTATGAAAGTTTTAATTGCATTATATTATGTTATCAAATAAACACACTATCACATATCTATACATATGTAGTTATTTGATCTACAAAAAGAATTAATTGTGAATAAATTCCAAATTTTCTACTTTTTTAGGATGTTGATTATTTTTAATTGTTAATTGGAAAATTAAAAGTTTATAGAAGAATGGTTAATATTTTTTGTAGTAAACAAAAATCTAGATTGCAACTAAATAATAATTTGTCATGTATTTGCCTTTATTATTTAAGCTTTTATTTGCTTTATATATTTATAAGTGCATAAACAAAATATTATTAAAAACAAAGTGTTGCCGTTTTCTCATATTAAGCCACATATATTTTAATGCTAAAATTTTTATTTGAATCCTTTTTTTATAATTTCTTTGTAAAGGTGAAAGGAACCTTATATCCTTTGAGTTTAGAGAAATACTTACTACTCCCTTATTGAATGGTAGACAGCATTCTAATTAGTTATTTGTATGTTTAAGCAAGTGAATAGCAAGTGAAGTTTGCGAAGGTATTGCCGCACTGGCACTTGGCTTCTCTACAAACAAACTTTGTACAATTTTATTTTTAATTTTTTAGTATATAACTACACTCGCTATATTTAAACTGCTTTATTCTCTATTTTTCCAGTGGGTTAAAACTGTCTGAGTTAAAATAGTTTTTTTCATTCATTTCTAAAATGAATTTAAAATAAAAACAGTAAAATCCTTCAATAAAAATTTTTTTAATACAAATTTTTGCTTTTTATTCTGGCTTAATTAATTGGCTAGTATCGATAAACAAAAATCCTACTTGTTTCAAGCTAAGTTTCTTTCAACATTAACGGAAAATATTATTTTCTCCTAATAAAACAACATAATGAACTTAAGCCAGAATAAGAAAAAAATTTTATTTCAAACAAATAATTCAACAAAAATTAAAAAAATTGTTTCAACAATTTATTTAACTTTCTTTCTGGTTTTCTTAAAATCATATATATCTGTTTATGCAAATAAATATGTATGTATTCAATTTTTTTATTATTTCTTTTTTAGTTAAAAGTAAAAATAAAAGTAAATAAATTATTGCAAAAATATTTTTTACGAATATTGGCAAGTAACACAAGTTTACAAATTCCCGTCAACTTTTGGAGCTGGACCGATGAGAAATATAAATAAACTAATGTTGTATGTAATAAAATAGCAAAATTTTTAATTGTCTGGTGTAAAACCAATTAGTTGAAAGGAGAAAAATTTCAAAATATCATAAAATGTTTCATGAATTTTGAAATTGTGTCCATTATAACACAATCTTTTCTTGACTAATCTTCACAAACGACCCATGGTTATTTTAGCAACGTTATTGTCTTTCAATAAAAATTGCATAAACCGACGAATCTTTTTGAAGATATTTGCATTTAAGTACATCATCTTTTTTTAAAAACGCAAATAACGGTAATTATGCACTATCTCGAAAATTAGAACCAATCTGGAAAAACGGAACCCGAATTCGAATTTAGCGCCCCAAATAGCTTGTAGTTGCTCAGCTCCAAAACCGTGTATATTTGTGTAATTAAACAACATTCTGTTTTCAAAAATCATTTTAAAATTGTTTAATTTATTAATACTGGGTCATTTGTATCAAGCAATTATAAGGGGTAAGTAAGTCTTCTTAGGCTTTCATTAAAAAATCTAAATTTTTACAAAAATTGGTTTAGAGCTTTACCCTAGAGCATATTACGGTGTATATTTAATTTTTTGCATTAAACTTATTAATAGTTGACCCAATATTAAAGAATCAATATAAGAAATTGTATAGGCAGTGTCTGCAGAGTTTCGCGAGTGAGGTCAATATTATTATCGATTAAAGCCACAATAAAACATAAAGTCTGGTACTCTATGATCTTTAGTAATGTCTTTTCGCTGTAAAAACCACCTATTTTTTTTTTAAGCTAGGACATAGTTTGCATTTTGTTAAACACCATGCTTTTTTGTATTAAAAGTCCCTCCGGCAACACTTGACTAACGGTCAAGCATCGTCCATCGTTTTTTTACCCAACATAAGTACATGCCTAAAGTTATTTTGCTATAGTAAAGCTTAAGACTTAAAGCTTCCACAAACTCAAAGATAGTGGAAAAAACATATGTTTTTTTAGCTTTTTTTGCAAAAAAAAAATTTTTTATTTTGTTAATAATCACTTAAAACAATATTTTTCCACAACAAATAAAAAGTTTTAAAGGCAAAGCAAATTAAAAAAAAGTTAATTTCATTAAGCTGAGCTCTTATCTGGGATTAATGTCAAAAATATAAATTTAAATCCATGTCAAAAAACGATTAAATTTTCTTATTTTTAGTCTTACATTATGTCTAAGAAAACAGTTTTAGTTTGCTCATTATAAACTTTATTTAAATTTTTCTACCAGTTTTTGTTGTAAAAAAAGCAATTTTACTTTCTTTTAGTAAGGTTTTTAAATTCTGCGCTTAGTTTTCCAACGTGAAATACCTTCCTTTTGGATTTTAGATGACGATATGTTAAGTTTAAAGACAGTCCAAAAAATTAACAAAATCAGCCTAATTTAATCACAGTCTCACTTTATAACATGGTTCATGTAAATTTTTAGTACAGCACTTGAAGATTTGTAAAAAAAATTTGTGATCAGACTGTGAAATAAGCAACAAAAAAGCCTTTAAACATATTATGAATTATATATATGTAAATGTACATACACATACATATGCATACATACCTATGTATATACATACATGTATAAAAATTGTCTGACAATAACAGAGTATTCTTTAAATAAATATTTAAATAAATAAATTGAAAACCAAATAACAGGGAATTGAAAAAATGCTTGAAGTATATTTTCAACAAATATTTAATTCCCCTGAAGATACTCACGTATGTTTTTTTTCATACGCGTGTACACATATGGGTTCATAAAGTACATGCATATGTATATCAATAGCAGTAATTTTGGTTATTGTTTTTTCGAGCAATCTTTTTTTATTACTGAGTTTTTTTGTGTTATATTGTACCCTACACCACCAATTGTGGAAAAGATATTTGTTAATTGCTTGTTTTAATGTTTTAAGCTCCAGAGGAAAAGTATAATCATTAACTTGGAATCACTTCCTTAAGAAAAACAACTTTCGTTATTTGTTTTTTATCCATAGAAGGGATTACAATTAGCATTTCGTAAAAAATATTTATAAGTAAAATTTTTATAAACTTTTCAAGCCACTTAGAACTTTCAATAATTTGAGCAATAACAAAATAATTAAACTTACTGGTGAGTACACCTTTCATAAAATGGGGGTAGAAATATTAAAATAAAAATGTTAGGATGAAAACTCATTCCGATTAATTACAATCTTTAGTTTTACTGTTTAAATTTTATTGCGTGATATAATAGTTTAAAAATTTAAAAAAATGTTGGTTTCAAAATAAGGAGAGAATATTTTGCAGACGGCCAATAGCTTAAGCATATAAAAATTTGAGCAAAACTCTTCACTAATATTGTTGTATGTTGACGTTTATCTCAAATAGAGCGATTTGTGGCCGGATATGATTCACTCTACATTCGCCCTGCATGCTTATGTTTATAAGCTCTTTATTTTTACTAAAAACAATTTGTTTACCTAAATTTTAAATAAAATTCAATTTGAATTTATTAAAACCTCACAAATTTTATATATATACTTGGGCAATTCTGATAATACCAGACAATTTGAATTGAAATAGGGAGAATCAATATATATACCACGTTCTTATTTACTTTAAAATAAATCTTTAAAATATCTTTGTATGCACTTAAATATCTTTTTGTAAAATTATTTAGTTCTTGAAAAAATGAAATACTCAAGTATTTAAACATAATTTTTCCAGCTGTCCGCATCCCTAATTTAAGTTAAATTTTTTAAAGTTTCTAACAAATATAACATTAGAGTTTTAAACAAAGAAAAATAAAGAAAAATATTCTCAAGTAATATCTTTCTTTAATAAATGTGAATATTTTTTTTATTAATTAATATATTTATGAATGTTTTTGTTGTGTCCTTTAAACTTCACGTCATTTTCCTGTAAAACTAAGATCAAAGATTTTAAAATTTATAGCTTTCATCAACCATATAAATATAACAAGTAAGAGCGCTATATTCGGCTGTGCCGAATCTTATATACCCTTCACATTGGTCTTTAAATATACCCAGCCGAGTAATTTTGTACTGCAAATAATATAATAAAAAACATTGTGCGAGTTTTAAAGAAAAAATAACAAAATTTTAACGTTCGTATGAATAATAGAAATAGATGAAGAAGATTTGAGGTCGAGAGTTTTAAAAGTTTTCGACATTATTCATATTTGAAGGCTAATAAAACTTGTTAAATGTCTAGTCCCCCTGCTCTTCTCCAACTTTTTCTCCAAAATGTATGAATTATTTGATTATTACTTTTTGTAGAATATTCGAAGTCGATTGCTGTTATAGTTTCCGAGATATAGCGTATCGAATATTTTATAATAGTTGTCGATTTGTATGGGAGCTACCCCTTTTTTTGCCCCCACTCAAAAAAATTTTTCTTTAAAGCGTAGCTCTTATGGCCCAATTACTTTTTGTAGAACATTTCATTTCGATATCTGTTACAGTTTCCGAGATATAGCGTATCGAATATTTGATAATAATTGTCGATTTGTATGGGAGCTACCCCTTTTTTTGCCCCCACCCAAAAAATTTTTTCTTTAAGGCGTAGCCCTTTGCGTGCAATTACTTTTTGTAGAACACTTCATTTCGATATCTGTTATAGTTTCCGAGATATAGCGTATCGAATATTTTATAACAATTGTCGATTTGTATGGGAGCTACCCCTTTTTTTGCCCCCACTCAAAAAATTTTTTCTTTAAAGTGTAGATCTTTGAGTACAATTACTTTTTGTAGAACATTTCATTTTGATATCTCTTATAGTTTCCGAGATATAGCGTATCGAATATTTTATAACAATTGTCGATTTGTATGGGAGCTACCCCTTTTTTTGCCTCCACTCAAAAAATTTTTTCTTTAAAGTGTAGATCTTTGCGTACAATTACTTTTTGTAGAACATTTCATTTCGATATCTGTTATAGTTTCCGAGATATAGCGTATCGAATATTTGATAATAATTGTCGATTTGTATGGGAGCTACCCCTTTTTTTAACCCCACTCAAAAAATTTTTTCTTTAAGGCGTAGCCCTTAGTGTGCAATTACTTTTTGTAGAACATTTCATTTCGATATCTGTTATAGTTTCCGAGATATAGCGTATCGAATATTTTATAACAATTGTCGATTTGTATGGGAGCTACCCCTTTTTTTGCCCCCACTCAAAAAATTTTTTCTTTAAAGTGTAGATCTTTGAGTACAATTACTTTTTGTAGAACATTTCATTTCGATATCTGTTATAGTTTCCGAGATATAGCGTATCGAATATTTGATAATAATTGTCGATTTGTATGGGAGCTACCCCTTTTTTTGCCCCCACCCAAAAAATTTTTTCTTTAAGGCGTAGCCCTTTGCGTGCAATTACTTTTTGTAGAACACTTCATTTCGATATCTGTTATAGTTTCCGAGATATAGCGTATCGAATATTTTATAACAATTGTCGATTTGTATGGGAGCTACCCCTTTTTTTGCCCCCACTCAAAAAATTTTTTCTTTAAAGTGTAGATCTTTGAGTACAATTACTTTTTGTAGAACATTTCATTTCGATATCTCTTATAGTTTCCGAGATATAGCGTATCGAATATTTGATAATAATTGTCGATTTGTATGGGAGCTACCCCTTTTTTTGCCTCCACTCAAAAAATTTTTGCTTTAAAGTGTAGATCTTTGCGTACAATTACTTTTTGTAGAACATTTCATTTCGATATCTGTTATAGTTTCCGAGATATAGCGTATCGAATATTTGATAATAATTGTCGATTTGTATGGGAGCTACCCCTTTTTTTGCCCCCACTCAAAAAATTTTTTCTTTAAAGTGTAGATCTTTGAGTACAATTACTTTTTGTAGAACATTTCATTTCGATATCTCTTATAGTTTCCGAGATATAGCGTATCGAATATTTTATAACAATTGTCGATTTGTATGGGAGCTACCCTTTTTTTTGCCCCCACCCAAAAAATTTTTTCTTTAGGGCGTAGCCCTTTGCGTGCAATTACTTTTTGTAGAACACTTCATTTCGATATCTGTTATAGTTTCCGAGATATAGCGTATCGAATATTTTATAACAATTGTCGATTTGTATGGGAGCTACCCCTTTTTTTGCCTCCACTCAAAAAATTTTTGCTTTTAAGTGTAGATCTTTGCGTACAATTACTTTTTGTAGAACATTTCATTTCGATATCTGTTATAGTTTCCGAGATATAGCGTATCGAATATTTGATAATAATTGTCGATTTGTATGGGAGCTACCCCTTTTTTTGCCCCCACCCAAAAAATTTTTTCTTTAAGGCGTAGCCCTTTGCGTGCAATTATTTTTTGTAGAACATTTCATTTCGATATCTCTTATAGTTTCCGAGATATAGCGTATCGAATATTTGATAATAATTGTCGATTTGTATGGGAGCTACCCCTTTTTTTGCCTCCACTCAAAAAATTTTTTCTTTAAAGTGTAGATCTTTGCGTACAATTACTTTTTGTAGAACACTTCATTTCGATATCTGTTATAGTTTCCGAGATATAGCGTATCGAATATTTTATAACAATTGTCGATTTGTATGGGAGCTACCCCTTTTTTTGCCTCCACTCAAAAAATTTTTGCTTTTAAGTGTAGATCTTTGCGTACAATTACTTTTTGTAGAACATTTCATTTCGATATCTGTTATAGTTTCCGAGATATAGCGTATCGAATATTTTATAACAATTGTCGATTTGTATGGGAGCTACCCCTTTTTTTGCCTCCACTCAAAAAATTTTTGCTTTTAAGTGTAGATCTTTGCGTACAATTACTTTTTGTAGAACATTTCATTTCGATATCTGTTATAGTTTCCGAGATATAGCGTATCGAATATTTGATAATAATTGTCGATTTGTATGGGAGCTACCCCTTTTTTTGCCCCCACCCAAAAAATTTTTTCTTTAAGGCGTAGCCCTTTGCGTGCAATTATTTTTTGTAGAACATTTCATTTCGATATCTGTTATAGTTTCCGAGATATAGCGTATCGAATATTTGATAATAATTGTCGATTTGTATGGGAGCTACCCCTTTTTTTAACCCCACTCAAAAAATTTTTCCTTTAAGGCGTAGCCCTTAGCGTGCAATTACTTTTTGTAGAACATTTCATTTCGATATCTGTTATAGTTTCCGAGATATAGCGTATCGAATATTTGATAATAATTGTCGATTTGTATGGGAGCTACCCCTTTTTTTGCCCCCACCCAAAATATTTTTCTTTAACGCGTAGCCCTTAGCGTGCAATTACTTTTTGTAGAACATTTTCAGTCGATAGCTGTTATAGTTTACGAGATATAGCGCATAAAATATTTCACCAAATTTGTGCAATTGTAGGAAAAATACCCCTTCCCCTAGTCCTATCTAAAAAAGCTTTTTCCATTATTTAGGTCCCTTCTTTAGGAGTATCCGTGCCAAGTTTTGTGGCAAGAGTGACTATACTTACTGAAATATATAGGGATATATGCACCGATTTTGTCCTAAAAAAAATGGGTTACTCTGGGTTTTCGCTTATATCTCGGTCAATTGTGAACCGATTTTGCTGATTTTAAATAGCGATTGTTAGCGGGATATTTGTGATCGTTTGACACCATTAACTGGTGTGTATCTTTTTATTTGACTCCGGAAACTTGATTTCAACAGACGGACAGACGGACAGACGGACAGACGGACAGACGGCCAGACGGACAGACGGACAGACGGACAGACGGACAGACGGACAACGCTAAATCGGCTTCCCTATCTATAAGGATCCAGAATATATATACTTTATGGGGTCGCGAATGAATAATAAAGAAATTACAAACGGAATGACAAAGTGATATATACCCTATCACTATGTGAAGGGTATAATAAAGATAATACCTTTTGTCCTTCCAAAAAATCGCTCACGCTTCGTCCGTCCTTCCCCTGGAATCAATATGTTTTTAAACATTGTTTGTGTGGTTTTAGGTTAAATATAAATACTAGCTCTTTAGTCTTATTAATTTCTTTAAGGTACAATGTAAAATCTACTGGAAATGGTATTTAAAATAACTGGATATTCATTTAAAAACCCTCCAACTAGATATTCATTAAAATGAACAAAATATTTCATTCAAATTCAGCCATTAAAATAATAACTTTAATATTCGTCTAAAATTAACTAGATTTTCTGTTATTTACAGCTAAACACAAGTATCGGAAAAAAATTAACAAGATTAAATATTACCAAAAAGTAACTGACAATATTAACTGCAACGGAAAATCAGTATTTTTGTTTATTTGAGGCTTTGAATAACCCTTCAAATCAGTTAAAAACAAATATTATATTAAAATTTAACTTTTTTTTCATTTAAAAACAACTAAACGGATTACTTCCTTAATAACTTACAGTCAGTTACTGTAATAATTTTTTAAGTGTAAGAACTAATATTTTTATATGAGGGAGTTTTTATGTATTCGTCATTCCCGTGCCAACATAAATGGCCAGGGTAATGGCGATTATTATAAAAATTAAAAATTTAAATTTAGTTGAAGAAGTAAAATTTTTTTAGTTTTGTAATAAAAATGAATTTTATAACTTATTATAAATGAACAAGTATGTGTATTTATAATTAGGGAGATATAATTTAAGTAAATGCAGCAACCCATTCAAAATACGTTAATTTGCTAAAAACTTCAATGCCGACCCCTTAAACATTAATAGGCACAACACAGCAACATATAAGTAATAACATTTATCTTAAATTTACTAACGTCTTTATATAAAATTTAATTTAAGGACATTTAATATTGCAATGCTTTCAACTAAGGCAAAATTAAATTTATTTTTTTTTTCAAAAGACACAATATCCTTTTTAAAACCAATTTTACCTTTCTCTGTTAAAAAAATTTAACTAATATTTTTCTTACATTTTTTCCTGTTTTATCCTGTTTTACAAATTTAATTATGAACAAAGATGCCAAACTTAATGTTTCATTATAACTGTTGCAGAGAAAGAACTTTCCAACACAGTATAAAACAAGTAGGAAAGGTATAGTTTCTCAACCTCGACTATATTATACACCACATGTGTATAATATAATAGTTTAGTTTACACATAGCGTGCTACACCTATAGCTTTTAAAAATCTCCTGTGCATAATTTTACCACGCGTATAAAAGGTGGGTGTATTAAAATTTCTGTCCAGCATTTCACAGACCAAAAAAAGGGCCACAGATAACGAGCACTTACTATCTGACTATTAACTTAACCTATAAACAATTTTTTTGTTGAGTTGTTCGTCAATATATTTTTTTAGATTTTTCCATAGCTTTCTACAACTTCCAAAAAACAATTTACGGCGGTTTTCAACAAAAATATTTATTGTATTTACAATTTAATTTGATAAGTGCTATCTTAACAATAAAAAAATTTTATATACAATAACTCTGCATTCCATTTATTACACAAATACTATTTATAAAAAATTTCCAGAGGATTATTCCCACGTTTATTTTGAATTAACATTTCCTTTAATAAAAAAAAGTGATTTGGTTGATTTTAATAGTGAAGTACTTCTCCTAACTTATCGATTAAATAAAACACATTAATGCATTTTTTTAGTAATGCACACAGCAACGAAAAGAAAATTTATGCTGAGAATAGCAAAGTTCATCACACTTGAAACGTACAACTATGCGTATGAGAAATATTAAACATAAAACATACGCTTAAGTGTACACCAACGGCCTTTTAAAAAATAAACTAAAATAATTTTTTAAGCACTGTAAAAAATAAATGCGTACAAAAATAGGAAATAAATGTTTGAACTTATAAAAACAAAGAAAATTTGACTTTTTTTAGTAATCAGGTTCTTTATCTACCAGGATCATACTTTTCCGAAAATCAGTACAACATAGGACTAAGTTAACCTGAATTTGCGTTTGGAACAATTTAATTGAACTAAGATGGAAATGAATTAGAATAATTTTTTCTCTTTTAAAACAATTTTCACAGCAATTTAATTAATAGTTTAATTAGAAAATGTACAGGGTATATGTTTTTATTTAATTATTATTTCAAATATCAATGCCTTTTCGATTTGTTTCCTATAGTAAATGACACATTTTTAATGAAATAAACACATGCAAATATGCTTTACTCACTAGAAATATACTAATATAAAATCTTAAAATATTACTTAAATATATGTATGTGCGTACGTACGTGCAAGTACTTGTTCATATATTTGTGTTAAAAATACAATTTTACTCATACGTAGGCATTTTTCTTGCTTTACTAAATGCACAAAACTTAAGATATTGATTTTCCCTACTTTATTTTTGATCATTTTATTATTATGTTTGACTTTATCGCTCTTCTTGTCATCGTTGCCTTTTTTATGGTTCACTGCACTTTATGGATGAACATTTTATAAGTAAGGTTAAGTGTTAAAATATATTTTGTATGCTTGTTTATGTTTGCCTGTGTAAATCAATATGTGCTTTAAATTTTTGGCTTGTAAAGCATGTTAAATATTTTTTTTTTGTTTTACGTACACCTTAGCTTATAGCTTTTTGACATCTATTTGTTTTGTTATGTTTTTGTTTAAGTTTATTGTTTGTTACTAAGCTATCTGGTGTTCTATTTTAAAGCTCTTAAAGTCGAAAAATATCAAAAATAAAAGACTATATAAATTTAAAATTTTTTTATTTATTTTCCGCTATATTTTTTTAAAAGATTTCTTATGTTAGACCTGCCTATATATTTTTCATATTATTTCAGATATAAATTTGCCAGTTTTACTTTAAAGGGTTGATGTTTACCTAATTTTGTAAATTTGTTAGTTTTTGTTTATATAAAAAGTAGTCTAGCAATCAACCCACTACTTCATAATGGTAGTTAAAAATGTAAGCTTGAAGAAAATTCTAAATATGGACGTATATTACGATTTAAAAAAAATGTGTACGATTTCGTTTGCATTTTTTTCCAGAATAAAAAATTTTCTATTTCGAAGTTCTATAAATATATACAAAGAATATGATCAAAGCTTATTTTTATTTTGGGTTTCGAGGATCAAATCCAAAAAACTGCAAGAAAGTTCTTTGAATGTACTTGTTGTTTATTAGTTTAAGTTAAAAGCTCAATATCACATTTATCGTTTTGTAATCCTTAAAACGCAAAACGTGCCAAAAATCTAAAAAAATACTTTCTGCCAACTTTTCTGACTTTTAACCGCAAACGGGGACCAAAGCCATTAGTTTTGTTTTCCTAGACCCTTAATATGACAAAATGCATAAAACATTCAAAATGGGAGAAAAATAATGTTTGTACACCCAACAGGCTTTCAACCTCAATCTGGATCAGAAGTTGGTAACTTCATATAAGTAGTATTAAATTACAAAAATAAAAAAATTGCCAAAAATTTACTCTTGTCTACTTACTTAGTTGACTTTCAACCTAAGTCCGGGTTAATTGCTCTTTCTTTTATATTTTTATACTCACAATCTAAAATAAACAAAACAGTGGACAAATGGCTCCCTGTTATTTGGGACAATTATAAATGATTTAAGAATCCTGATTTACAGATCCGCACTTGCAATATTTAGAAGCTCTTTAAAGCAGGCATCCTGATCCAAATGGTGGAAACACTAGAGAAGTACAAGTCAGATATTACTGTCATTCAAGGATTTCAATGGAATGAGCATGGTATCACCAGAGCAGAAATAGGTAACATTTACTACAGATGTCATCCAACTAGGCATGAATTCGGCCGCGGATTTGTTGTAGGCATGAGAATGCAACAACTTGGAAAGTTACAAGAAATAATATAAAACTAATTTAGAACTATTTTACAACACTAATGAAAGAAGAATTTTGAGAGTGTTTTTTCAATTAAATCATATAACCTCCACATTTATAAACAATTTTCATATATAACAAATATTTAAAAAAACATTTTGTTTTTAAAAAAACACTTAACAATTAAATAGGTAAATTGAATACAAAAAAACATCTAAAATGATTATTTAAATATTTTTCTTTTGTATTGCAGGTAGTTCAGCACTATAGGCGCCAATACTTCTTAAGCACAATTTTAAAGGATTTCTTTCTGCATTTGAATTACAAATTTAATGGTTTTATTTATTTTACTTAATTTTTTTATAATTCAGCAATCATTTTTTTTCAGACTTGCGTTCTTATTTTATTTATTTAAAAAAATAAAACTGTTAAAAAAATTGCGCCATACATATCTGGCCCAAGACACAATTAGGTAAAAACTAATTAAGACTGAAAGCTTTACGTCTAAATTAAAAAGCATTGAGTAAGAATCCTGATTAACAGATCTGCACTTGCAATATTTGGAAGCTCTTTAAAGCAGGTGCCCGAATCCAGATGGTGGAAATACTAGAGAAGTCAGATATTACTGCTTAATTTAAAAACTATGCTTCTTATAAGCAAATTTTGGCCTAGAACTAAAAAATTTAACCTTTTGACCTGAACTACGTAGCACAATTTAGAATTATCAGATTTGGATAAAATTTTCGCTATTTAATACTAAGGTCATGCCTTAAAAAACGAGCAAAAGCTATATTCGGCTTGCCAAATCTTATATCGCCTTCACATAGGCCGTCTGATACCTTGAACTAGGAAATTTGGGTAAAGAAAAATGAAATCGGGTAAGCCTGACATCATGGGCATCTCTGAAACTGTAAGGGGAATTTATTCTAATTTTCCAAACTTTGTACGGCAGCCCCTTAGAGGATGGAGATAGGAAGTAAAAATGTTATGGGAATATGCTTAGAAGGAGAAACTAGTATAACCCTTCGTAAACTTTATTTCTTTAAGGCCAACTATGGGGACCTTATGGGCATTTTGACATCATTAATGTAAGCTTTGTATGGCAAACCATTTAAGGTGATGGAGATAGGAGTAAGTAGGTTCTAGGAATATATTTGGGAGAGAAAACTTATGGGGACCTGTGATGCATTTTACTTCTCTAAGGGAGACTGCGGGGAAGTTGTAGGGGCTTTACAATTACTTTTTTATATTTTGTATGGCAATCCTGTTAAAAATAAGTATATTTCATCAAATTGTTTAGGAAGAAAAATTAATTAGGGTCGTTCTTACATCTGCCCTTTGTGGGAGCACATTGGAAGGTGTGGGACCGATTAAAAGAAAGTGTTTTTTAATTAAATTTTGCATTGCAACACAGTAAGGGGCCAAAATAGGGTGAAAATATGTTCCACAAACATTTTTGTAAGAAAAAACCAATGGAAGTCTTAAATAGCACCCGTGTTGGGGCAACGAAGGGGCAGTTGCTAAGGTTTTCATCTACAAATTTTAGAGAAGTATACAGGTGGTTGTCTTGCTTTTCGCTTATATCTCATTTAGTTATCAAGTGATGCTGCTGGATTTCAATAGTGCTTTTTTGCAAATATTTCTGATAGCTTTATGCCATTTGCGTGTCTATGCAACATCGAGGGGCTTCAAAAAGTTGATTTAAACCATAACAAGGACAGGCGGACAGATGTCCATCGCTGAATTGACTTCCCTATCTATAATGACCAATAAAACATATATTTATGGGGCAGCAAATGGATATATACAAACGGAGTGGCAAAAATTTATTTACCGTTATCACTTAAGTAAAGAATATAAAAAAAGGCGCAGTTCTTGAAATCGACAGTTTGCAAATTAGTTCAAAACCTATTAGGCTGAAACTACCAAATTTAAACTTTTGGCTTACGTGTTTCGCTTAAGTTTTTTTATATAAGATCAACCACAAAAAAATAAGTAGGCGCTGATTTTGAAAATCTTAAAATAATAAATCTCTACAGTCCAAATTTCAAATCTTTTGTCTTACACATTTGGAATAAACGATGACGAAAAATCAGTCAGACATTCAACCAACAACTGATTAGTTTTTGTTTTATTTAATAAGAAAATACAAATATTTAAAGGCAGTTAAGACGTTAAAAAAATTGTTAATTGTTGTTGTTAATAGTTATATATTTAAAAATTAAATAGAATATCCTTTCAAATGTATTTAAACAATCCTTTAGAATATAAATATACTACCAAGCTTAGGGATATTTAACATTCATAAGCTTCTCAGCTAATTTAATTTAGCGCTCAATTTGCCACCCATTAAAAAAACAAAATCTTTAAAAGAGTTGTAATCATCCTCAAGTTACATATATGTACCTAAAACAACTATCTCTACTTAAAAAGTCAATTATTTTTCGACAAATTCAAAACCAGCATGCATGTCACTTGCCAACAAAAATAATTTTAAAACTCTCTTACTACGATAAAATTGTTTTAATTAATTAACTAATTTCATTCGAGACTACAAAATTGAAATTACTATGGCAAATTCGCAAAAAAAAATGGCGCAATGTTAACAGATTCAAATACAAATTACTTATTAACTTACAAATTTGATTGAAAACTTATTTCAACTCACCTTTGGCTCGTCATCAACAAAACAAAAAAGCGGTTTAGAATATATACCAAATCAACGTACAAAGTAAAAGCTTATTAGCTCCCACGGAACACAAAAAAAATTATAGATTTTTAAATTTCATAATTTTTTCTACCAAAAAAATAACAACATAAAGAACACTAGTCCTTTTTTCCAATTGTTAAGTACAAAATTTAATTGAAGTGACTCAATTAAATTCTATTTTGCTAAATATAGAATTTCAACTTGTTATAAAAGAGAGATCTATTTCATCAGCGATTTAATTTTATTTTCTTTAAAATAGCAAAATAATCTTTTAGCATTCATGTAGTAACTTTATTCAAAAGTTATTTTTATGATTTGATAGAAAATCAAAGAGAAGTCAAAAAAAATTTTTATACACGTGCCATATATAATTATGAATGTTAATATTGTTTGTATGACAACTGCAAAGTAAACATGAAAACAAATGCTCTTTGATTGATTTTTTTTTGTGACGAAATTACTGACACCGGCCGGCAAGTTGCCAATTTACCATTTGATATACAACTTGTTTTAAGCTACAAAGAAATTTATTAACGTAAATAATTAATTTGATGTCAAATTTAAAAATATAACAACTATAATAAGATTTTTTAATAAAAGTTTTTTGCCCTGGAAAGAACTTATTTACATCGAAGCCTGTAAGGAATTAAATTAGTGCCACTGCAAGAATAAGCAGCTGAAGCTGGCGTTTTTACAACAAAAAGCACCTATAAGAAAAATTTTTCCTAAACATTTTTTAAAAAAATTTAAAAAAAATTACTTTATTTTTTTTGAAAATCTTTTTTAATTTGACTTATAGTAAGGCTGACCATTCGTACTGATTTCATCAGTACATGTACTGATTTTTCATTTGGTGTACTGATTAAAAGTGTGTGTACTGAATGTATTGAATTTGAAAAAGAGTACTGATTGTATTGATTTTTCAAGATAATTTGTTATTTAAAATTTGTGTTTCAAAAATGTTGCTGCGACAGTAAAAAATTAATACCTAGTAAGTTCAGCATTAGCACATGAAATGACTCAGCTGGTTTTTAAAATTCTGCTTGACAACAGTGACAATTAACTTATGTTTGGCTCTTATAATTTATGATCTCACAAGCTATTTTAATAAATCATTGTTTTATTGTTTTTTGCAGTCAACTCAAAAATTTCTTTAGGCGACGATTGTGTTGAAGTCCTTTTCTTCAGCAATATATTAATACTTGTTGAGTGAACATTGCTTATGTTACCTTATAATTGTCGTTTAAATATTCCAATGGAAGTTAAGGCATTGCTATTTACTAACAATCGTATTTTCCTTCTCTAAATGAGAGTTCGAATTTTTTGTAATTTTTGGACGATTATATATCTTTTGCCTATTCTGGCAATAGTTAGGCGACCTTTACTGTTATGCTCACAAAATTTTCCAACAAAAAATATTTGCCTAATTTTAATAATTTTAAATTCAGTCGTGGGTTGACAAGATTAAAAAAATTAAAAATGTTTGCTTGAGTATCTTGAATAAAAAGTGTTTTTAAGATATAACACTATTTAATGCTATAAAATCAAACAATAAAATTCAAAACCCTGGTCCCCTAAAAAATATTATAGAAGGAATCAAAATATCCTTACGGTAGGAAAAAGAATAAAATTGCTTGATTTGACAGAAAATTCAAATTATAATCTTAAAAATTATATTTCCGTCTGAAATATATCACGGAGAACAAGCATTCGATGATTTGTGTTAAAAGAGTAAGCTAGTAAGAGTTTAAGTTAGTGAATCAATATTAAACCATTTAATTAAATTACTGAAAACTCAAAAATAATTTGATTGATTTTATATCTTTTGTTGATTTTTGCATAAAAAATTAACTCTTTCATAATCAATTTTAACAATTTGCATTGTTTTTTTAGGTTTTTACCAAATCAAGTATTTTCAACCTGTACTTTGATTATAAATATATTTATATAAGCACCTAGACGGACGGAAGGCCAGACATGCTTTAATTGGCTTGGTAAGTAATTTTAAGTACGAGAATTAAAGGGTTCTTAAACTATAAAAACCAAAAGATCCTAATCAAAAATGAAAACAAAAACAAGTAAGGGCGCTATATTCTGATATGCAGAATCTTATATACCCTTCGTACCGCAAATATTATCATTTAGTTTTTTGCGCCGGGCTTCAAGTCAAAGGTTCTACTGGTTTCTGAAAAAAATGGTTTAAAAATTATAAATTTTATATGTTTAATAGAAACACCGTATATAAGGTTTCAGATTGAGTACTTCAAGCATGTTCGCCATATTTCTTATTAAAATTTTCTATTGGCGGCCTATGTCAAATTTGTTTTTACATTTGTGAACTAGGCAGATACACAATACAAGTTAACAAGCGGTACACTCCCCAAGAATACAGAATAATTGCGTTCATTTTTTTGTGCAAACATTTTGCCTGTGGTGTTGGTGTAGCGAGAATTATGTCACCGATTCCTCAGTATTCCGGTACCGACTGCACAAGCACTGCGCCGCTTGGCCACCAACTTTCAAGGGTGCGGGACCTCACGAGACGCTGCCAAAAGTGGCTTGCCGTAAAGCGCCTGTTGGCGGGGATGTCAATCTGTAGCTTGTCGATCGCCAAACGCATCGCAAATAACATCGGTTGACTTCGCTTGACCCCCCTTGTACAATTACTTCTTGTAGTACATTTAAGGTACATGAATATTTTTCCATAGATAGCATATCAAAAATTTCATAAAAGATTTTCATTTGTATGGAGGTTACCCCTCATCCTACTCCTAACCAATTTTATTTTTACCAAATGTAGGCACTGTTGTACTTTTGTGTGGTATATTAAAAGTCAATAGCTTAAGACTTTTCGAGGTATAATGTATCAAAGCCTGCGTAGAAACTTTCCATTTGTATAGCTGCTATAGCGGCTACGGCTCCCCTACTCCTACCCAACAATTTTTTTCTTAATTGTTTATTATAATGAAACTACTTTGCAGCAGGTTTTGAGTCTTTATCTGTTACAATTTCTCTTACTCGCCGCTTTGTGCCATTTATTCCCAGTAAAATTTTTCCCTAGTTCAGGTCCCTTTCTTGAATGTATCCGTGTCAAAGTTTGTTGCCAGAGCCTTAGTCTTAAGATTTGAAAACTTATTTATAGTTCGCTAAAGCGAAGATTCAATAATAAAAATTTGCAAAAAAAAAAAAAAAAAAAGAGTGGCTGTTATAACTGAGATATACAGGGATATAAGAAGGATTTTGTTATAAAAAATGGACCATTCGGGCGGCTCACTTATCGGGTGGTCTGTAGTTAACAGATTTTACAAATATTAAATAGCAATTTCCTCAGGGATATTCCAAAATGTTTTTTTTGTGACTTTATTTGGCTTCGGAAACTTGATTTCAACAGACCCACTGACACACAAGCAGACATCCGAACAGACGGCTATATCGACATCCCTTCCTATAAGGATCCAAACTATGTATACTTTACGGAGTCGCAAATTAAAATTGTAGACATTAAAAATAGAATGACAAACTGATAAATACCCTTATCCCTATGTAAAGGGTATAAAAGCTAGTTTCCCGGTAAAAACTTAACAAGTGTTTTTGGAACTTAAACATGACTTGCTTCTAAAAGGTAGGACTTGCTGGGTTTTCACCCTTTTATTTGGTTAAAAGATCCTTTCTAAAATATAAATGTGCTGTGGAGTGAAAAGGGGTGAAAATAAGTGAAGTGCAATTTGGGTGGAGGTACTGAAAACAGCTCACCGCAACCCATTTATTTAAATGTATTCTAGAAAATCATATTTAGTTGCATGTTGTACTGGTAGCAGATAGTGTCATCAATGTTCAACCGATTTTTATTATGTATTTGTACATATTGCCCTTGAATCCTGTTTTACTATTTTCCCTTAATCCTGCTTTACAAATTAAAAAAATAATAATTTGTTCATAAAAAATATATGAAATTAGCTGGGATCGGACTTAAACCTAAAGTAAAAATAGCAAAATTAAGTATTTTCTAAATACTTTAATAAAAAATTAAATATCAGTTTTTTCTGTTTATGTCTGTGTGCCCAAATATCGCGTTAATGCTATGTTAATGTTAATGTTATTAATATTTAAAAAATCGAATTATAAATTTTTCAATTTTCTTCCAATTTAAAATACTTTTGCCAACAAACTTCAGTTGAGCTATAACTTAAAAAAAAATAAACTTCAAAAATATAAAAGAAAACCAAATTTTATTTTTAATACAACAAAATTCACTAACATGTTTTTCAAATAATTCATGCAACTTTTACTACTTTTCGTTACTCAAACAGTTCTATACTTTTCGTTAATTTTGTATTAAAACTATGTTAGAAAAGCCTACTTTCAATAGAGTTTATTTTTAAATGTATATGAATATGGCAACCGTAAATTTAGAATACAAAAAAATTAAATTTAAAATTATTAAGTCTAGGTTAAATTAGAAAAATTTTATTTACATTTCCAAATTACAATAATATTCAAATATTCGAAGTTGCTTTCATCAAAATTAATTGTTAAACTTATTTACGTTTAACCAATTTTTTATTGCAAACACTAATTTAATAACACTAAACTAAATGCGTGAACATGAAACAATTTCATAAAACTAATAAATAAACTGAAAACTTTTGTTAGACAAGCAATAAAATGACAAGAAAATATTAAGTAAATCAACAAACCATTAAATGGCAATAAAAAAAGAAATAAAATATTGGAAAAAGTTTATCTCCATTGTCTGTTACTATGGGGAAACACTATTTGTTTAACGCAAACACATTCATTCTGTGTGTGAGCATTTGCAGTGCTTTTGCATTTTTTATTCAATTTTAAATTCAGAAGAATACAAAACCAAAAAATAATAGGACATAAAATTTGATTTACATACATATATCCATAATTCAAATTTTATGGACGAAAAAAAAATTAATTTTATAACAAAACCCAATTTGATGAAAAATTGTAAGAAGTTTTTTAAAGAAATTATCGGTAGGTGTAAAAAAAAATCATATTCTCCGTAAATCCACCTAAAAATTTGAGGGGACACAAAAAAACTATTAATAGAAAACCTTAAATATGACTGAAAAAATCTACAAATATTAATAGTTATTTTCTTGCTTAAAAATGTAAAGATATATTTGGAAAAACCAAGTGACTTGCTTACAAATGCCGTTAAAAAAATTCAAAATGGATTAAAAAATGTTCGGGCTACAAATGTTCAAATCTTCTAGTCGCAAAAAAATACAGTGCAGAGTGTGACAGAACCTCAATATTTTGGAAATAATTCAGTCCTTTCTAAACGGCTTATCCAAATGACATAAATGACATATATGATCATAGCAGAGAAGTATTCAAGCTTAGGATTTTTGAAAGTCTTCTTTTCTTAGCTCGAAGGTTGACTTAAAAAAGCCGCAAAAGGGGCATCTTGCGCATAAGAAATTCTTGTCATTTTTGGTTTTTTATTTAATCTCATAAATATTTTGCTTATTTAAAATCCGCAAAATTTCTAAAAAAAACATGCTTACATATACTGACAGGTTATAAAACTTCAAAAATTAATTTCGAAAATTTTCAAACCCGTGGTTTAGTTTTCTTTAATATCGGATCTTAAAAGCTGTTTCTTTTAGATAAACAAGAAAAAAATGTATGCGTCAATAATATAAGCAATCTTTCCTCAATTTTAAAATTATACAATTTAAAATCTAACATTTAAAAAGAAATTAATATCTAAATGTGTTTGCTTAATTTTTTTTATTTTGTGTTTTACAAAAAACTTTATTAGGGAATTAAAATGATTTTGAATTAACCCCGTTTACGGCTTATATCAATAATTTTCACGCTCACATCAAGTACGGTTCCGAACTTAAATCAATCCTTTTTTGGCTTAATTGTGGCTAAAAGTAAGAAATTCGTACTTAAAAATCGTACTTGGAGTAAGAAATTTCATACTTGATTGAAAAAAACCGTACTCACCGTACTTTTAACACCGCTAAGACTTGATTTAAGTAAAGTTTACTTAGTTTATTCTTTGTGTGTAGGCAGCCAGCTGGAAGAACCGATATATGGACATGCTTAAATCGATTTAGAAGAAATTTAACTAATTTTTGAAGAAAAATGAAATTTAGCGAATTCGTTCTTAATTTCCAAGGCTTTGATCAAAAATTAAATCCCAGTATCGGAAGCCCCAAATAATAATTATTTATTTGGTAAAGTATTAAGCCAGTCTTAGACTAACTGTCGGACAAAAAACTTAATTTTGCAAATTTAAAACTGCGACTTGTACTTTGATAGCAAGAATAGATGGACACCCAGCTGGACAGACTGACATGCTTAAATCGACTTAAGAATTCAAATAATTTTCGAAGAAAATTTTAATTTATGCGAATTCGTTTTAAAATTACAGGAATTCGATCAAAAATATAATACAAGTACCGGAAGCCCCAAATACTAATTATATATACCGTAAATGCGATTCGAACCAGGAATTTTCCGCACTCAAGCACCAGCGCGCTACTTCTAGGCCACCGAGACACTTTGTTTTTAAATGTAAAATAACATATTAAAACAGCAAGTTTTGAGCTATAATATTATTTATTAAGCCCATGATTTTTCAAATCATAAAGTGCTCCTTATAAGTCATTACAAATTAAATAACAAGAAGAAGAAAAGAATCATACACTCAGGGAAAAATATGGTTAAGTATGGTCACGGGAATATGATCACGAACAATTTCATCATTGTATGGTTACGAAGATCAATATTATGACTGCCACAACCATACATTGCAGCAGTAAGTTTTTTGAAAAAATACGATCATAGTTATGATTGAAGTTACTTTTTTTTGTTTGTGGTAATCATTATTTGGTTATAGGTAACCATAACCTTGATTATGGGTTATCATACATATGTTGCTCTTTAATTATGATAACCATATTCTTAGAGCATCATATATTTGATAATCTGGAAACAAGATAATGAATACCCATGACCAAAATAAAAGTTGCCACAAACATAAAAGCGTAAGTTTGATCATAACTTTGATTGAATTTTTCGCCAAAAACTTACTACAGTTATAGTATGGTTGGGGCAGTCATAATAATGATTTTCGTAACCGTACTAGGATGAAATTGTTTGTGATCATATTCCCGTGACCATATTTAACCATGTTTTTTCTCTGCATGAATAAGGCTACAAAACAAATAATTAAAGAAAGTAATTTAAAAAAATTTTGTAAGTGAAGTTTTTTGCTGGGTTAAAGTGTGTTTGTTCTTTATTTGTACAAGAAAATTATTTTTCTTAAGGAAACCCCTTTTATGAAATGTAACGAGTGGGACATTTGCACCAAAACTAAAAAAGGAAGAGTCGATTTTTCAGTATGTGGTCATTTTAAGCTTTTGCAAAATAAATAATTATAAAACATGAATAATTAATTTATATTTTGATAATTTTCGGATTTTAAGATTTAAATTCGTCGTTTTTTAATAAATAAAAAATGGGCAGTTTTACGTGGAAAAGCCCATATGCGTTTTATAAAAACTCAAAAGAGATATGTTGATATATTTCAACAAATCATTACAAAAATACGTTTGCAGATTGCATATTAACGTTCTTCAGATCTCATTTACCAAACCCCCTAATAAGATTTTTATCCATATCAGTGTACACGTACCATATGCGACTGCATTCAAGTAATGTCCTTCAAAACTCAACCACACACCTCCATTATATCATGTTTGTACTACTCAAACATGTTTGTACTGCATCAGAGTTAACTCCAAATCTGTAAATAATTGAACTTTCTACCATTAAGTGATGTTTTCTATCCCTAACATAGGCATCAATACATCATTTAAATGGACAACCCAAATATACATTTATCAAGGGCTATAAAACAAAATAAATGGCTTTTCAAATTCTATATTAATGCAATTCTAAAATAATATGAGAAAGAACCAAATTTACACAATCATTCCATATAGAAGAGTGAAGGAAATTAAAAAACTGCAGTTGTTGAATTTCGAAAAGAGCAAATAAGCCACAGTGTGTTATAAAATTCAGTTTTCAAGCAGGTTTGTCTACTTTTTGACTTAACTCTCTTATGAAATTTTTTTAAAAATTTTTATTTGTAAAAAAAACATCCTTACAATAGTACTTTTAATAAAACAAACAAAATATGATGGCATTTGTATATTGATAAAGTTTTATTTTCTAAACTTTTAAGTTAAATATTAACAATGGAAACCACATTTCACCCACACTGTATAATGACACAACAATCACATTTGCCTTTGTCAATATATTTCCATCCATATACATATTTATTGTAGGAAAAACTGCATCGATATAATTTTTTTTTTCTATTTTATGGATGGCAAACAGAAAAACAAGTGAAAACACAGACGGTTAACCCAAACATATTATACCCTACGCCACATTTGCTTGGGTTTTTATGAAAAAATAGACCAATAATGGTTATATTCAGTGCAAAAGTTGGTGACATAAAGCTAAAAATGTGTGCAAAATTTTACTTTTTTTTAAATGGTGGCTATATCAGCAATTATATGGAGTATACTTTTGTTCAAATTATTCTTTATGGCGATCAGCCAGACGTATTTAAAGACCCGTTATAGCAAAACCTCCACTGCGTAATCTAAGAGGGTCCTGGGCTTAAAATGGCAGAGAAAAATGCGATCTGTTTGCAAGTCATTTAAGCAATGTGTTCACTTCCAACACATGCACTAACATGAGGAATTACTGCCTGTTATTGCTACACGTCCTATAGAAATACGTTTCAGAATCCAGATGTTGTAGAGGCTATCATAAATAAAAATGATGAAAAAGTTCCTGGTGTTGATAAAATAAGCAAAAAAATGCTTTTAGAGCTACCCTTTACAGCTAAAAGAATTATTCTTTTTCTTTTCAATGCGCTAACTCGGCTTGAACAATTCCCGCCAATGTGTAAAATTCCTTAGTAAAGATGATTTCTAAGCCTGGAAAAAATCCTTCGAAGGTGGAGTATTATAGGCCAATAAGTTTGTTACCAACTTTGTCAAAATTATTCGAAAAGCTGCCTTAAAACAAGCTGACTACGATCCTGTATGGCAACAACTGCATTTCAAATCACAAATTTGACTTTAGAAGTCAACACAGTACAATTCAAAAAAATCATAGACTGGTAAAGGTTATAAGAAAAGCTTTAAGGAAAAGAAGTACTGCTCCGCGCTTTCTATAGATGTCTCTCAAACGTTCGATAACGTATGGCATAAAGGCCTGTTAAACAAACTAAAGCTGAATCTTCCAGCTGATATTTTCAACCTTTTGAAAAATACATAACCGGCCAACAATTTATGATCAAAGAGGGAAATCAAATAAGTTCTTCTCAACCAGTAGGGGCTGGTGTTCCTCAAGAGAGTATATTTGGTCCAATTCTGTACTTGCTTTACACAGCAGATACGCAACCAATAGTTAAACAGATGTCGGTATTTAGTAATAATACCGCTTTCCTCAATATTCATAAAGACCCTAAAGAGGCTTCAAGCTAACTGCGACAAAACGCAACCCAAGCAGAGAAATGGAAAAAGTTAGGGGGAATAAAAATTAATGAGCAAAAATTTTCTCATGTTACGTTTTTTTACGCAAAGAAACATGCTTCCCAATCCGTAATAACAACCATATAGTGCCTTCAACGATTTGTGACCAAATATATCTTCATTCACCTGGACCGTCGCCTTACATAGAAGTCCCAAATAGATGCGAAGTTGACGCAAATAAAACTTAAGGCTACACAAATTTATTGGAATATCGGCAGAAACTCTATGCTTCGTCTTGATTGTAAACGTTTACTCTACAAAACGATTATGAAACCAATTTGGTGCTACGGTATACAATAATGGGGCACTGCTTCCGCATCCAACATAGAAAAAATTCAACGCAGGCAAAACAAAATCCTAAGAATGATAACTGGTGCTCCTTGGTATGTTAAAAACAGCAACATCCACAAGGATCTACAAGTCCCACTAGTTAAATGCGAAATCCTGAACTATGTGGACAAGTATTTAAGTAAGCTAGAAACTCACCCAAATCCGCTCACTCGAAGCATCTTACAACATAGTGGACATACCCGTCTGAAAAGGAGGGATACTATTGGGCTTATATGAAGCTTTTTAATAATTATGAGAACTTACATTTTAGTCTGGCACTGGCTGGACTTATATTAACTACTTAGCTTTAAAATTTAAACACTTATTGTTATTTCGCTAGTGGCGAAGATTCAATAATAAAAACTTTTATAAAAAAACTTTTGTTCATTATACACACAAAAAATTATCTAAAAAAACTTTACTTAAATCAGGTCAAAAATACGGTAGGTACGGTTTTCTTACTCCAAGTAAAATTTCTCAAGTACGAATTTCTTTAAGCCAAAAAAAAATTGATTTTAGCTCGGAACCGTACTTGATGTAAGCCAAAATAAAATTGATTTAAGACGTAAAGGGGATTATTTCGAAAATGAAATGTCATTTTTTTGACTTATGGGAGCTTTATTAAAGAAGAAGAATTTTATATTTTATTTTTATTTTTATTTTATAGATACTTAAAATTTATAATTTAAAAATTTCATTTTTTGTACTTACCGAAGCTGAGACTCGAACCAGGGATTTCTGCACTGCACTACAAGCGCGTTACCTCTAGGCCACCGAGACACTTTGTTTTCAAATGTAAAATAATATATTAAAACAACAAGCTTTTTTCTGCTTGATTTGTTGAAGCGATCCGAATAGACCTAATTTAAGAAAATGTAAGTACAGATGGTACTTAAAAATTTCAAGAAAGATTTTGGATAATTCCAAGAATAAAATTCTTGATTTTAGAAAGCAAGTTTTCTTTCTGTGTACGAGCATTTGGTATAAAAATATTGTCAAAATAGAATAATATTCAAGCCAATTAAAGCCCAAAATTCTTATTCCGGGGGGACATTTGCTAAGGAGCTATGCCAAAAAAAATACAACCAGTTATCATCAAAAACAAAAAGCTTGAATGAAAATGTCCTTACAATTGCGACCTCTAGCTTTCTTACGAGAATACATGGACACCTAGCCAAAAGGACGGACGGGTGAACATGCCAAAATTGACTCAGAAAGTGAATTTGATTCGATCAGTATATTTTTTGGCGTTACAAGCCTTTGCACAAACAAATAATACCCCTACCATGTATGTGGTTTGGATATAATAAGCCGCATAATATAAATGAGGAACACTAACGCCACTAGTAATCTCAACCACAAACAAATAACATTGTTAATCACAGACTAATTTTGAATACAAATAATCTGGCTGTTGCACACATACATTCATACTTACTTACGGAGATACCCAGCGTACAAAGTTTACCGACAATGTCTGTAGCAGACAAGTCTGGCAAAAATCTCAATCGATTCGTACGGATATCTTATAAATTTCTGTTAGAAATGTCTGGGAATAATTGTGTACAACGTGTCTCTAAGATCTTTATTCGATTTCTCGTAGACATGCCGTTTTTGTTTTCATTCTTTTTCTCTTTGTTGTTGTTTGGATTGTAAGTTCGCTTCTTTCCGTTCTCTTTTTTCTTTACTTACTTTGTGCTTAAATATTTTTTTTTCAATGTAAGCAAGAGGGGCATAAGCTTCTGTAAACCATTTTGTTATTCTATTTTAACGCTGTTAGGCACGTCAGCTATAAATTTCGCACGATGTGTCTTACAGATTTCGTGTCAACCATTTCATATGTTTCACTGTGAGAAAACTGACAGAACTCGTTAGGTATTCTGTCATTTTAAGCAGATGTCCCCATTGGATATCGTTGAGACGTCGACTAATTTTGCTGGCTGGGTACGTATCTATATATATGTATGTATGTATTAGTAGAAAAAAACCAATAATGTCTATAGAGAACTCCGGCAAATACAATTATAATTAAAATTCCAGTTGTACATGTATCGTTGTATAATAGTATTTTATAAAACAAACAATATAATCACTTGAGTACTTAACATCCGTAATAAAAATATTAATGCTACTTTTTCTCCTGCATTAACCCCCATCTCAAACCACTTTTTTAACATTTCCTTACAAGTGACATACTCAGCATAAATAAAATTTTCTTAAAGAGTTAAGAACCTACACCATCTACCTGGAAAAAGTAATATGCATTCATGTAGATGTTCGTAACAACACCAATTTTCAAATTTATCTCTAAACTAAAAATTAATCCCTAAGTCGATTTAATGACGTCTTTCCGTCCGTTCTCATGGGAGTCCATGTATTCTAATGATCAAAATAAAAATCGCATTTTCCATGATATTTTGATCTGATTTGTTTGATAATATTTCCATTTGCTTATTTTTATTTATTGTTGAACTAATTGTTTTAAAAACAAATTTTTGCTTTTTTAGATTGGCTTAAGTTTATATAATTTCTTTTTGTTATAAGAAATTAATATTTTTCCGTTAAGGTTGAAAGAAACTTTAATTTTGAAAAAAGCAGATTTTTCTACCGATACTAGCCGAGTAGATTGCATTTTCGAAAGCAGCTACACAATTTCATCATCAGTACTCTTTGAATGGTAGTAGTGTCTTTTAGTTATAAACATCACCTATTTAACTTACACGAAACAGAGAAGGAATACGGCATGACTGTTTTTATTTTTTTCTTATTCTGTAAGTTAGGACGAAGTTTACTTTTCATATACACTATGCTTTTTTGTATTGAAAGTCTCTTCGGCAACAATGAACTATAAGCACGGCCAGTTAAATTTTTAATTAAAGCTCTTAAATTTAAGTTAAAATTAATTCAGTCAGTTTTATCTGAATGCCTTCCATAATTCCCCAACGAGTGTGTCCGCCGTAGCTTCAAATGTTTAAAACGAACAAATTCGGGTGAACTTACGTTTCTTTTCATACTTAGGGACCAAGACTATTGCTTAAGATGAAAGCCGGGTTATAGCTCGTAAAACTCCTATTCAAATGCTTTTTTGGAATAAGCAATTTTGGTTATAACTGACCCCAAAGTTACCCTGCCTTTACAAAGTTCTCCGTACCAAATATTTGTTTTGCATATTTAAATTATTGGATCTGCGCTACTGAAGCTACTAATCTGAAGTATTCTCTTAAGAAAGCATAAATTTGCTTAAAAATATTTAAAGAAACAATTAAAGTCAAACTGGCTCCGATCAAACAAATCTATAGGTTGGTACAAGTTAAAATAGAATCATATAAGGAATCTCTGCGCTATTTATTGATATCTCCTGGTAGATCAGGGGTACGTCGATAGGTAAGTGGTAAGTTAATGAGTCTATTGGTCTCGGAGTTGTAGGTTGGATTCCTACCAGGGAAGTCTACTTCATTCTCTTTCTCTAAATTTTTTTTTTCTTCTACCTCTACTCTTTCTCCTTTTCAGGTAACACAAAAGGATAGAATTAAGCAGACCGAAGTGAACAGAAGCCCATTGTACCTTTTGATATCTCGTAAGCTCATCAACCTTAAAGTCAAACTAAAATCTGGTTTGCTGGTAAATCACTTTACCCTTTTAGAAAAGTACACACTTGACTTACCAGAATTTACGATTAAAATTGTTCGACCAGTTCCTTGTTTTCTTTACATAAAAGACAGGCTTACCAATAATTAAACACATACTGATACTGCTTTTCTCAGTACTCAGAAATATCGCTAAGAGGCCTAAAGCTATATACAGATTTAAAGTTTCCAAGTGAAGAAGTTGAAAAAGGAGTGTGGGGCTTTAAAATAAATGAACAAAGATGCAACACCTTAACCGTGGCATTCATCGAGATCATAGTCTCACACGAAAGTCACATATATATGAGAAGGTAGCACAAATAATACTGAAACAGACTAAGTTCATTGGTTGACACTTTGTACTTTGTCTTGACTATAAGCTTCCGATCTACATCTCAATTATGAAACAAATTTCGTGCTTAAGTATACATTGAGCAGTGCCGTTTGCCTTTGCCTTTAAAAGAGAAAAAAATTCCGCGTCATCTAAGCAGAAGCCCAGGTGCGATAACTCGATCTTCTTGGTTATTTTAAAACACTAACAATAAAAATACTAAATGCGAAATAAAAAAAACTGTTAGATAATTAATAAATGCGAAATATTAAATAATGTGGACAATTGTTTGCACTTCCAAACCTGCTCACTTGAAACATCTAACAACATGACAGTCTTAATTCTTTAAAGAGGAGGGACACTGCTGCCCTCAAATGAAATAACAAAACATTTGTTTGGCACTGACTGGACCAATATTAAATACTTATCTTTAAGATTTAAATACCTGTTGCCTATTCTCCGAAGTGAAGAACTAATTAAAAAATATATGTTAAAAAAATCTTGATCAACTTGAAATAAGTTAGGATGTGGGGTATAATAAGATCGGACTGGACCTGCTGTAAATTTCTTATGTGTTTTTTGTGTTTCTTCTTTCATTAAAAAGAACCAACCGGCTGACCAGCAGTATTGTGGTCATTTTCGTTAGTTGTGGTTGGTTTCTTTTGCAATTATTATTATTGTTGTTTGGATCAGAAAATTTCTTAAGAACATGCCAGTCAAATTTCACTTAATATGGTAATGTATATGGCACGTTGCAGAGTAATGCATATTTAATGATGCAAAACCAATTATTTTGTACCAAAAGAAAGGCAAAACAATGGTGTTGTTTAAAAAGGAACTTATATGAAAATTAAAAATTTGTGGAGGCATGTACATACATACATATATATATCGGGTTCTTACTTTTTAACGTATTTTTGCATAAAAAAAAATTTAATTTTATAACTGCACCAAAAGGAAATTTTCTACAATAAGCTGCAAGAAAAAGAAATTTATCGCAACTCCCATTTTTCAATTATAATTAACTCCGTATTAAAATTAGATTTTTACTCTATAGGAATTTTCAATATATATAAACTCAAGTGAAAAATGCCTCCAATCCTTAATTACGCCAGTGTGCCTTTAAATTTAGTCTTTTAGTTGACTCTTGTCTGTGTGGGTATTTTAAAATAATATGACCCTTTTTCGTCACAGCAATTGTTTTAAAGATTACAGCAACTTTTTGAGGCTAAAAATTTTAAGAATAATAGAATAGATGTGTAAATAAAGTCAAATTTGCATTTCCGGGGATGCATTTATTATTTACGAAGAACCGTTATGTCCACCTATGCTGTAAAAAGGATGTTTTGCTATCAAAACTATATAAATGTTGGATCTTGTTTTAACAGAAAAATTTTACAGCTTCTGTTTTCACTATTTGATGGATTTTAGGCTTTAGAGCAGGTACATTGACCCAGCTGCCAGAACTACTGGATACGAAGAAGCCAGATATTATCGCCGCCGAAGAGCAACGATGGAATACGCAGGGAACAAAAAGAGGTGACATTTACTTTAGTTGTCGTCCAACCAAGTTAACGCAAGTTTTTTGTAAGTATGTGAATGCATCACATGGTTTCCCGATTCACTCCAATAAATGAGAGAGTCCTTTCAACCCGCCTTATGACAAAATACCTTATTATCATTCCAATTTGCGCCCACGCCCCAACGGCGGAAAAAAGTGACAGCGTCACGGTTGATTTAACCTAGAAAATGCGTACAATGCTGCCCCAGCCATGACGTTACAATCGTTAAAGAGTCTTTTACGCAAATAAAAGAAGGGAGATCGTCTCTAATACACCATTTGGAAAATTCAGACTCCATAAACATACAACGTATGTATAACGTCATGAGACTGAGCTCCTTCTCCGCAGCTAGTATTATGACAATTAGTATTGGTAAACTCTAATATTGATTTAAACGTCAGGCGACTAGGACATCGAATAACGCAGAATCAAATTTATTATGTTTTTGAGAAGGGCCAACACACTTCATGCGTGTGAAATATGTGACAATGCGTGGAACAAACATTAACATAACATTACAATCTACCAGCCAAGGGAGCTATAGGCCAAAGTGCTTATATGTGCGGCTATGTAAGTAAATGCAACGATCATGAATTTTATTTACTTATTCATAAATATAACCAAAAATGCAGCATGTACTTTAAATAAAAGAAAACATGGACACCCTGCTGGACAGGCGAACGAAAGGACACTTTAGTTAAGGTAATTCCTTTAGATCTCAGCAAATTTTGGACGACCTTTCTAAAGCTATTAGTTAAAAAGTGGTATTTCTTGCAATTTGTATATTCATGCATGATTTTTATTTCAATTTATTCGTAAACTTGTGCTAAATAAGCTTAGGTACAGTCTTTTTCAACTGCCGAAGTGACTTTTTAAGTGCCTGATTTCATATTTTTCCCACCACCTAAATACATTACGCAAAAACTTACCACATTGCTGACGCGAAGTTGTAGCGGGCTCCAAAAACTCACTCCACTAGGCTGGTGTTGGAAAATTTATTTTTTTTAAGATAATTCTTCAAAAAAAATCTTTTTGCGATAATATGTAGCTAATAAACCTGATAAACTATTAAAAATTTCAACTTGAATTATTTTTTTTATTTGCAATTTGCATTTGAGTAAGTTCTTCTATAGCATAACGTGGAAAAGTTTTAAACATGTTTTAAATGAGCTGAAAAGAGAAATACCAGACTAACACAATGAAATTTTTCATGAAACTACTTCCATTGAAATTTATTTTGTAGACAAAGAAATGAAGAGGAGTCTTCTTTGCTACAGCCCTCGCTTAGGAACCTAAAATTTAATGGAAATAGTTTTACGAAAAATTTAATCGTGTAGCAATTAAAGGCTATATTTGCTTAAGGCTGCTATCAAACAAAATTTCTTTTCAAATAAAAAAAATAATAAAAAGTTTAATAAAATTTTTTTTATTTAAATAGAAGTTTTCCCTGCCCTGCTTTATCCAGCCAATCTTCTTTTCACTATGTATGCATTGTGTCAAAATTTCTTTGTGTAGGAAATTTAAGGTGAATAGCTGCTATAGTTTATACATCGTATCAAAAATTTCAAAAATGTTCGTTTTAAGGGGAACTGTCCTCCCCGTGCTTCTTTCTTAAGATTTTTTTCATCAAGTGTGCATTATTGTACAATTACTTCTTGTACACTGTTTAAAGTCAATAGTTGTTACAGTTTCCGACATAGAGCGTATCAAAAATTTTGATAAAATGTTTTTTTAGGAACTTTCCCTTTTCCTACTCGTATTCAAAAAATATTTTTCAATCATGCGGGCATTTCTGTAAAAGTACTTTTTGAAGGACGTTTCAAGCCAGTAGTTGCTACAGCTTCCGAGTTAAAGCGTATCAAAAATTTCATAAAAATTGTTAATTTGTATGGTGGCTGCCACTTTTTCAGTCCCTATCAAACCTATGTTTTTTCCCCAAAATGTATGCATTATAGTGCAATTACCTTGTATCTGGTATCAAGTCGATCGCTTTTGTAGTTTTAGTTTTTTTAAAAATTGTAGGCGAAAAAGTCACTTCCTCTGCCCCTATTAGTTAAAAATTTATCATAATTTGGGCCGCCTGTATATATGAAAAGGCTTGTGACATTAGCGGCTTTATTTCCTTAAATGAATTTAAAAATTAATGGATGATCTTAGATAAATAGGGATATATGCACGGATTTTATTCCAAAAGTATTATATTATTTTGGGGTTTTTTTCGGTCCGTTATCATCCGAACTTGCTGATATTTCGGTTTGATAGTTTGACATAAAAACGTTTTCCGTCCAACTTTATTTTGGTCCGTAAACTTGATTGCAAAAAATGAACAGACAAACGGGCATGGCTAAATCGACTTCCATATCGATATGGATCAAGAATATAGTTTATGGTGTCCCAAGGGAATATTGACAAAATCACAAATGGAATGACCAACTGATATATACTCTTTACCATCACTAAATTAGTAAAAATGAGCGACAGTATAATGTTGATTATCATAATATAACACTAAAATGGCCACAAATATTTGTGTCTTCCTAATGCCCTTTAGTGAGACGTACAAACGACGCGACATAAGTACTACTCATATCGGCAAATTTTAGCTATAATCAGATTTTTTCCCTATTGCTACTGATTTTGGCTTCCCTACATTCCTTTTATGTTTTCAACAATGGATTTTCCTTTTGTTTGATGACATTTTACTATAACGTTGCAGCGGTTTGCCTTTATACGTCCCAATGGCAAGAAAGTCTTGTGCTTTCCTGACTTTTAGTTAAACATTTAATTATGCCAGATTTTAGGGAACGATTTTACTAGTCAATGGATGCGATTAAAAACTACAATCCTCCTTTACAACATCGTTTAATAATGCAATTATATTTGCTCCATAGTAAAGTTTGTAGGTAACACACACACAAACACAAAGTTGCATGCATGTGTTAACTCAAATCGATGCCTATGAATTTTAGTCATTGTTTTCGTATGCGTAAAAGGATGTGCATATGAGTACGTATGTTGGGTACAGATTCATTTAACAACAATTCAATGCCTTAATTATGCATTGCTTTACGGATACAATGGAACATTGCTTTTGAATTTAAAAGTACCAACCGCAGCGTACTAACTGCATACTAAGGAAGTCTTTAAAATCGTTACAAAATCACAACCTCTAATTTGTAAAAAACGAAAAAAAAAAAACAATGACTTAAACGAGCCAGAAATAAATTGGCCACCATTTTCGGTGCTTTAAGCCTTAATTATTACGGTTTTTGTATTGTGGGGGTTTTGTGGTAGAGTATGCAGATTTAAATGTATGTCTTAATATTGGAATTTTTTAATACAAAACCAGAATAAGTAGAAAACTTTTTGCTAGCCCCTTAAGTCAGTCTACAAGAATTTAATAAAACTAATTATTTAGTGATAAAAAATATTAACCAATTCTATTTAAAAGGTAATAAACAGATTCATTAGGTCCATTTGAACTCCATAGGATTTTTAAACTTAAATAATATATGTACAGTCTGACACCAAACTTTAAAATTATTTCTAGAGTTAATTAGATGATGGCCTCCCATCTGTTTGTGTCTGTGTATGAAGTCAAGGTTTTTTATTTTAACAAAAAATTTTCACATTACTTCGTAGTCACAGCTTAAAATATTAACTGAGCCAAAGAGCTAAATTAAATAAATTTAATTTGCCCGATTTTCCTTAAAATTCTTATAGACAATCTTAAATTTGTCGTTTTTTAAATATGTAAAATATATATCAAAAATATATCTTTTGTTATTTCTTTTATCTTTTCTTAGCTTTATATACTTTGGAAACAGAATCTTAAGGAAACGCTAAAAACTACCAAATAAAAATGCATTGCCTGCTTAATGAACTTTTGGTTTCGGTTGGAGTCAAACGTACTTAATAATAATGGATATAGACTTATAATCTCAAAAATTCAAAAAATACCAAAAATGTGAAATAAAATAGTATTTTCTATCTTTTATGTTGGTTTTTGACCTTACTCACGGTCAATAAAACCCAATTTCACGCTTCAAGAGTCAAAATCATTCACTGAATGCAAAAAATATTAAAAAGAAGTAAAAATTAATTTTTGACCACCTTATCTAATTTTGCCCTTATTTCAATTTTAAACTTTATATTTCAGGTCTCATTATCTAAAAATTAGTACAAAAATTTTCTTTGGCCGCCTTGACTTTTGATACGTAATCCTAATAAGCGTGATAAAGGGCTCTTTGCCCACCTGACTTCCAGCATTAAAATTGGCTTGTAACCCTTTCTTTCATATTTTTATAACCTTTATCTCAAAAAATGGAAGAAGTACCATAATATAATAACAACCCTTTGAACCTTTTTGGCCCAAAATTTCAAAACATGTGCCCGTTAGTAATATCAAACTACCAAAAATATCTGATCAAAAACTGCTATTGAAATCCAGCAAAATCGCGCAATAACTAACCGAGACATAAGCCAAAAACCAAGACTATCTCTGTTTATTTTTTTTAAAAAGTTTTTACATTTTAAACTCTACATGTGCCCCGGAGTAACTTCTACCAGGGTCAGTGTATGACCAACTTCCATTATTTTTCTTAAAGAACATTTTTGTGGAACCCTAACAAGCTTGCAATACAAAATTTAATTTTTTTTAATTCTTTGAGAATTTGCTCCCACAGCTTTCAGTAGCTCCTACAAGTGTCAAGTGTAAGACGAACCGCAAGTAACTTTTCCTCCCAAAAAAATACACTCCAGCCCCTTACAAGATTGCCATACGAAATTTGAAAAATTTAGAGTAAAAACCCATACAATTTCCCCGCAGTTATCCATAGAGGAGTAAAACGTATCACAGACCCCCATTAGTTTTTTATTTTTAACATATTCCTAGAACATATTCACCCCCCATCTCTATGACCTAAGGGTGTTGCCATACCAAATTTACAAAAATGATTTAAAAACGCCCATAACTTCCCCACAGTCGGTCTTAGAAAAATAAAAAGTAGGCCGAACGCTTATTACTTTCCACTCACAAACATTGTCCTAAAACATACTTACCCCCTATTCCCATCGCCTTAAAGGGCTCCCATAAAAAGTTTAAGAAATTGTAGTAAAGATCCCCACTTTGCCCCTGGATAGGTAGGACTGCCTCCAACTCATTTTTTCTTGCAACATTTTCCTTAAATATAGTTACCCCCTATCACCACCCCAAGTGGGTTGCCATACAAAATTTAAATATATTAATGTAAACCCCCCACATTTTTTGAAGGGAATATGAGATATGCACAGCTGAATATAGCACTTTTACTAGTATTTTTTCTGAGCCCTGAAAAAAATCTTCTCAAAAAATGTTTTTCTTCTTATTAACTTTATTTAAGAAGTTACAAGAAGTGTTTGGAAAATATCAAATACTGTTTTCATTCTTCTTTAACACTCATTTATAGCCTAAGGCCCAAATACGGGTCACTTTGGTTTCTAAGTAAAATACTTTTCCTTTAAAATTTTGCTTTAATTCAATTTTTCCCTATTCAGCCGATTTTAGCCTCCATAGGATTCACCTTATACGAAATCTTTCCTAGTGGGTCTATGAGACGGAGGTCATGCCAGCAGTCACGTTTAACGTTTTAAGCTTTACGCACTTGCGCTATACGGTTGTGAATAGGTTAGCCAACTTTCCAATGATAAAGTTTTAGAACTGTTTGCGGCAATAGAAAAAACGCTAATTTGGACCACTTGAGGTAAAATAAGCCGGTACTTTGTGTGTGGCCGCAAATTTACTTTAGGTAAAAATTTACTTTCTTTGTAAGATTAAGGTGCAGGCAATCTAAGTTTACAGAAATTTAAAAAAAAATAACGTCACAATAAATAAAGCTGTTGGAGCTTAAAGCAAAATTTTTTCAATAAAGAACAAGTAATAAATTAGTGGAAATGAAAAATCAAAAGAAAGAATAAACAGAAACTTAAAACTGAAATAAAATAGAATATGTAAAAACCGTTAACACATCTGATGTCCTGCTTAAAACAACGTCTACAACCTATTTAAAACAAATGCCTTTTTTCCAAAGCCAGCCTCATAGCTGCCGAAACTTTATTTGTATTTACTTAAATCATCCACTTAATTAATTAATTAGTTTCTTTCTGGTTTTTTCCAATATTGTTTGTATTTAATATGTCACACCATAATTATTTTATTTAGTTTTTTCTTTTTTTCGTTATATTTAACACAAAATCCGTCCTAATTTCATCTTTTATATATTTCATCATTTTATTTCTAGAACAGTTGTTGCATGTTGAACAGCAAGAATATGCAGCATCAAAAAAAAAATCCGCTTACAAAGGACTTTGGTTTAAAAGGATTAATTCAGAGATTTTTTAACTTGATTTTATTCTATGGCTTTAATGATATAATTTTTCTTTTCTTATTAAAGTGACAATAAATGTGTGGAATTTGTTTTAATCTGCTGCTGCAAAAAAAGTAATAAAAACCCAACGCTGTGTAGGAAAAAACTTATTTTCGCCTTTTTCTTTGAGATTGAAAAGTGTAGACAAAATGAATTTTTGCAAAAAATGTTTGTGGTTAAATACTTTTTTATGGATTTTTTTTTTTACATTTTCTTTTTATGTTAATTTTTTTATTTTTTTTTTTTATTTATTGTTGAACTAATTGTTTTTAATACAAATTTTTGATTTTTAGTTTGGCTTTAGTTCATATAATTTCTTTTTTTATTAGAAGAAATTATTTTCCGTTAATGTTGAAAGAAACTTTCAATTTGAAAAAAGCAGATTTTTCTACCGCTACTAGCCGAGTAGAATGCATTTTCGAAAGCAGCTACGCAATTTCATCATCAGTACTCTTTGAACGGTAGTAGTGTATATGGTTGTAAACATCACCTATTTAACTTACATGTAACAGAGAAAAGTATACGGTATCAGTGTTTTCCTTCTGTTTTTATTTTTGTAAGTTAGGACGAAGTTTATTTTTCATATAAACTATGTTTTTTTCCATTAAAAGTCTCTTTGGCAACACTTGACTTCTTTTTAGTTTAACTTTTTATGTTTAAGTATTTATCTCTTTAGTCCACCACAATATTTAATTTAATGAAAATAAAGTGCAGCAGATTATTCATACTTACGTTTTTATTAAATTCGAAAGTTGACATGGAAAAAAATTAGCTAAATAAAAGAATAAGCAAAACATTTTGAGTTTTTCTCATGTCGTTGCTTTTGTTATTTTGCTATTTAATTTCAAAAGAGCACGGTTTTCTTATTTGTTAGTGTTAGGGTCGGGAACTTCCTTTACCTAACTCACGTGCGTGTTTCCAAATAAAACACAACCGGTTTATTGCTTAACTTAAATAACAATAACCTGTTTTATTGAGTTCAATCTTATAACTAAAAACTAACGGCTAACAAAAGTATTTCAGGTATGTATGTATACTACACATAAGTAAATATTTATTTTAAAAGGAATCCGCTATGTTGGGGCGAATTAAAGTTACATAGAAAACAAATTTAAACCTCTTCATGAGGAAGAGAGAAGAACTTATAAAAGTTTGACTTAAGAAAAAAAAAAGTAAATATAAGTAAATATAAAGAGATTATTAAATGAAATAATTAATGAAATAATTATCTTATTAATTTTGTTGAACATGGTTTAACAGTTAGTAATTTTTATAGTTGAGCTTTAGAAAAAGGATTTAAACCGATAATTCAATTAAGGAGAAAATTATAGAAAATTGGATGAAATGTTTTGTGGCTTCTATCTTTAACTTCTTAATCCTTTTTATTTTTCATCAACGTTAGCACTAATAACTACAGCCCTAAGTAAACCATAGATCGGTTTTTGGGGTGCTTTTCAAAAGTGATATGCCTACGCTATATAACTGTAAGGGATAACATGTCACTATGCGGATATTTGACGATTTAATAATGCAAATAAGTCAACCAGGCTTGTAAGATATCAATTGATACTATAAAGTCAAAATAGAGCTCCGTTCATTTGATTGAATGTCAATGTATATTTTGGTCAAAGAACAGGTGGAATTTTTAAAGATATTTTGATAAAGTGTATCACCGAGATATCTTCCGCATAGGGACTAAGCCTATTACTTCTGGTGAGGCCTTTATGCCAACCAACTGCTATGCTGAACATATACACATAAAATAAATTATTGTTTCTTCTCTTAAATTAAGCCAAAGCAATGCCAAAGAACCGCCTATATGAATTTTTTTTAGACCAAATGCTATTTTGATGATTTTTACTTTTATAACAAACTTCTTGTTTTCAGTATTTTGGCTTAAGTTGATATTTATATTTTTTTTACTCAGAATAAATTAATATTTCTTGTTAATGTCGAAAAAAACTTTGTTTAGAATGCAAGTTCGCTACCGTACTAGCCGTGTAAAATGCGTTTCCAAAACCAAAACCAGCTACGGAGCTTCATCCTCAGGGCTCTTTAAACGGTAGTAGTGTTTGATAATGTGATGATAATGTGAACAAGATCGCAGAAATGACAGTTAAACCACTCCAAGAACGGTGTTTTACTAACGATAAACCTTGGAAATCCTGAACACTGAAAATCATATCCGTAGACTCTCCTAAAGAGCACTTTTGAAAGCAACCACAGTTAACTGAGACGTTTACCATAAGTCGCTTCAAAAAAAAAACATAAAGTATTATGCGTGACAAAATTCAGTTGACAGTGTAAGCAATGCATAAAATATTAAAAGGTTTTTATCTTAAACCCATATCCAGGAGAAATTTCTGGTGTGTCTTACAAGCCTCATTTCATGTTATCCAAAAGGGCAAAGTACCTAGCAGTAGCCCTGGATCGAAAAATGAATTGGAAGCACAACTTGAAGAAAAAAGGTTCAAAACAGGGCCCTGTGGCAAAATGTTTTCAGACGACAGGGAAATGGATTGATGAGGGCTTAAAGTCTAACTATCAATGCATTTCAAAGAACCTTAAGGGTTGCACGTATACAGTTACGTTGTCCGATCCTCAACCTCTAGGCAAATGCTAGTTGGAAAAATGGAACTCTGGAGCAAATGCCCAAAAAAAATGTTTCAATTTAAGGATAGCTCTAGGGGGGAAGGAAGAACATGTACATACTTGGTCAATACCCAGAGACCAAGATTTTATGGCCTGGGGCATACACAAATCCAACAAATGTAAAATATCTGTGCAGAAAGTCAAGCAATTATATCTGCGAACAACATTAATTTTGTGTTTTTAGACTAGAGGTGTTAAAAAGTATGCACTTCTTTACCCTTTTTGTCTACAAACAAAATTTTAATGGAAGTGATTGCATGAAAAATTTCATCGTGTATGTCCGTTGTTATTTTTTTAAAAAAATCCCGTCTGTGTATTTTTTCACTGTTTAACTCTTTATAGCATGTTTTGTTATTACTTTAACGACAATATTAATTTCAAATTTAAATTTAACTTTCAAAATTTAAAAACAAAAAAATTTTCAACTACAGTTTTCGTTAAATTTAACTACGGAAATAAGGTAAAAATATAGAAACTTCAAGGTTATAAAATGTTTATGCTAAGCCATTCAAAATCTTTTTAATTTATAACGACTTAAGTATACATCTGCACAAAATTTCCTTTAATATTCCTTAGTACAAAATTTATTATCAAAACTCAACTACATTAAGTTAATTTGGTTTCCTTTCGGTGCCACCTGTTGAAACATTTTTTTTTAACATTAAATATTTTAATGAAAATTTATCATTATCACTTTTCTACCTCCGTTGTTTGATGTCATAAATACTAATTAGACTTAAATGTTATTTTATTAAGGTATTATGTATTAAGAGGTTTAATATAACATTATTCAGCTTAACGTTAATTTCATAACTATAAAAGGATTTCGCTGCTCTTTAAATGTATCTGCTTTGTTAAAATGTTTGATTAAAATGAGTTTTTTCTTTGTGGGCCTCAAGCTAAAAACTGATTTACGCGTAAGCTCAAAACTATCTCTACTAATAAATCAGTTATGAAAAATTAAGACAGACTGTAGAAATTATACTGAAATTTTTTTCATTGCATCACACTCTTTCATTAAGAGTAATTAAGTTCCAAATTCTTTATCAACCACAAATTTTTCAGCGTAAATGTCAACCATATTTTTTTTGTATTAAAAGATGGAACTACTAGAAACCATACCACACAACTACAGCACATTTGTTTATAAATAAAAAAAAAAGGTTAAATGCGACCATCTATCCTTATTCAAATTATCGTAATTATGTTGTATGAGACGTGATGTTGACCTTTTAAATTTAGAAAAACTAAAATTTTGTAAAATTTGTAGAAAGGACTAACTTGAAGAGGACAAAAAATTTTTTTTTTAGGTACTTAAGCATATTTACCTACATCTGCTACTCGTATATGGCTTTTAATATAAAATTAAATTTTACAAAAAAATTCAAAAATTTTACAATTTCTATATAATCTGTTTGTAATGACAATGATTGTTATTCATTTAAAGTCTTTAAAAAACACAAAACACAAAATCTTTATAAGTTTTACCTTAAATTTTTGCTTTAGTGATTCACTTTTTTAGTTTATTTCTAGCCTGACTTATACCTTTATTCAAATACTTTTACATTTTCTCATTTTAACAACAAAACCTTACCATTTACCGATTACAACTACAAGTTCAGTATAGAGTAAAGGGTTTTCCAATAAGAGGGATATGATTTCTTAAGAAAAAATTAATCGATACAATTAAATTCTAAATAAAACGTCATTTAAATGGTCTCCAAGACTTTTTCTGCAGGAACGAATTCGATGAACCCAATTTTTGAGCATTTTTTTCACTAAATTAGGCCGTGTGTCACGAAGGGCACTTTTAATATTGACATATAAAACTTAAAGAAAGTCTGGTTTATTTCAAAAGACCAATGACTTCAAGCAACCCCACAAAAAAGGGTCTAATTGTGTTAAATCACAGCTTCTTGGGGGCTATTCAATAGCCCAATTTCTCGAAATAGCTGAAACTCGAAACTTTTCTCCCAATAATTTAACTGTTTCATTTTCTGTGTGGTACGTAGCGCAGCAATGTTTCCACTACTTTGAGCGATTCTGAACATCAAGTTCGTCTGACACCAAGTTTAAGTCTTCCCTTCTTGCGTGATCCGTCACAACGTTCGCATTCAAATGACTTGCTTACTAAGGAATGACACAAACATCGTCGACTTCCTGATCATCCGATTTCACACCACTGATATTAACCAAGTGCATTGGGACAAGTGGTAATTTAGAGTTTGCATCAGTAATGGTGTTGATGGCGATATGTATCATGTAGTACCGTAGCCAGTTAGACGATTTGCCTATCATATGAAGTTAGTCCGGACTCTTGCTTGTCCAATGAATATGCCTCCACCGGCACCAGTTTTTCCCTTAGACCCATCTCTATATATTTTTAAAGGGGAATAGTAATTAAATTTATTAATACTTCCTTAATTAAGTGACAGTTTCTAACACCAAGTCTTGAGATGACTTCCCCCACTTGGGTCTTTCATCGGAGTATGGGTATTCCCTTGCTGCGTGAGCCGTCACTAGCTTCGCATCCAAGTGACTTGCCAACTTGGGTATCTTGTCACTCTTATTTTCAGTCATTCCTGCGACATGGCCTAGCCAACGTAAATGCATAACTATGTCCATGACGGCACCGGAATTCTTTGTCAACGCAGAAAAGATCAAGAATTTTTGGAATAACAGAAAAACCCTTTTACACCTCTCCTTCTTCCCCGATACCTTTTCTTCACAAAACAAGTTCCTCGAAAATCTATGAACGCAATGTAATTACATTTTTTTTGCAAAGGATTATAGACCCTTTAGCCTCTCGCCTGCTCTATGCTAACCAGCATGCATAAAAGCAAACTATATGAAGACAGAATTTCACTCAGGCATTCCACAGCTTTTAAAGCCCCTTTATTATGGAATATACGATATGGCAGTCTTCTTTGATTTTAAAGGGGCTTTTAACTATGTTATTGTTGACATTTATTAAATGCATGGTAAGAGATTGTCCAACTGACTAAAAGCTGGATGTTTACTATCCTGAGATGCTTAATTATATAACAGAATGGGGAAATGGAATAAATCAAAGTTACTCCTGCTGCTTTTTTTGGCACTAGATGTCATTGAACTTCTAACTTAACCTCGTTTATGGATGACATATTCACTTTTGAATATAACCAGCCCTGTCGTGTAAGCTATACCGTGAATAATATAATTTAGAGGACAAAAAAGCTGGACTCGAAATCACTGCTTAGAGGGGAAACTTGGTATCTTTCTCCACTAGGACTAAGATTTGTCAACTGTTGAGATTAGATAATACCAAATTTAATTCCGAAATATCACATTAACTGTCAACGGGTAGCCCTAGACATAAGATTTTGTAGAGGCTTAAGTGAAACGAAGGTTTAAGAAGACGTCAAATGCGCGTATACGTTATATGTGAAAAAATTCTAGATAAAACACTAGGTCCTATACCAAACCTTATTGCATTAAATCTACAATGCAGTGACTAGGAATTGTAAAAAAAGGGCGCAAATATTTGATTAACTGTGTTCAATAAGCTCTTAACTCAGTATTTCTTTGATGTCGTTTGACTTAACCTTGAATTAAAACAGACAACATTTTGAAAATGGGGTTCAAATTAATAAGAGGCAACAGAAAAATTCTTAAAAGTATCATATGGATATTACAAAAAAACTGGCAATGCAGCAAATATGTAGTCCCAAAACTGCATTTTTCGAGGTAGCCGGTTGTAGCTTTCCCGAATACAGCTAGTTTTTGTGAATAGGAAAAATGGAAGGGGAAGACGAGACTGTGGTTTCCTCTCAAAAATAGGGCATTTTAGGGTCCCAAAAACATTCTGACTACTACAGTGCATTTCAGATAAAAATACTATTTGATAGTAAGACTGTAAAATTAGTACAACCCCGCTGGGAGGACGCTGGAAAATACAAGCTCATGTAAAGCTCCAGGGGCTTAGTCGCGGCAGTTTTAATGATTTTACTAAGGGAGTTCTAGCAAAAATTATTCGTTTTTAATTCGATTCGAAGTGCAGGAGATGACCCTAGGATTGCAAGCAAATTTTATGATCCAAAGGCGACGAAGTTTTAATTATATTTATAAAAAAGTAGTGGAAATTTTCAAGTAAAAATGGCAGCAGAAGATTGTTGGACGGCAGTTCTCGGAGAAAAATCAGAACGACTGGCCAGTCATAAATGCTGGTTGATTGATGCAATAAGGGGTAAGGAAGCTGTTGATTTCATTCTACCTTACTGTCCAGCACACGTATACTTCAGGGAAAATTAAACAGGGTCTCAGTTTTTTTCCAAAACTAAAAAATGAGACAGTTTGGATTGGCCCGAACAAGCAGGCTTAAAATAAGGCACTTATTTTTCACTTCTGGAGTCCCAATGGTCCAAGTGTGGTCCTCAAGAAAGTCCTGATACGTTGCCTAGCTCCACTTAATCTTTCTAAAAAATAATAAAAAGAAACCACAACTAAAGGTATAATGACAATTGATCAGTTTCAATGGCAACAAAAATATTCAACATGAAGACAAGCTTGATCAGGTGTAGAAGCTGCTAATATAGATAAATCCTTACATTAGTACCTCAAAGAGAAATCTTTATGGCAAGAAATAAATCAAAAGTTATGAAAAAATGTTCAGCTGCAAAAAAATAAACAATTTTTATATATAAAACTAAATTTTTTATAACAAGTCATCATCTGTTAAAGCTTGCAACTTAAATCTACGTATTTTTCCTAGATTTTAGCTGCCAGCTTATGGTTTTGTTTTTCTTTCCTACTTTGCATTTTGTTTGCTAGTTTTGCCTTGCTCTTCGTAAATGTTTATTTAAAAAAACATACCAATTTGCTTTGACCAGACTTACTTTACTTTTTAGTGCTGCAAAAAGTTGTTATTTTGTTTTTTATTAAAAAAAGAGGCAAGTACAGGTCTAATGAAGTTTTTAATAATTAGCTGCTTGCAGACATAAAAGCACAAGAAGAAAAAAGGATTTAACTGCCATGGCTTCACGTTTCATTAGTGGTTTTCTAAATTTATGAAATATACCATCTGCAGTCTAATTTGCACTGCAGATAACAATAAAATTTTGTAACAAAGTTACAATTAATATACAGATGGGTTTTCTTAACATTGTTGTTTCTTTTGCTTTGAGAAACGACTGTTTTTCGAGTAAGTACATAGTATTTGTTTTTTTCTCGGGTGTAGAAACAATTTTTTAAATTAAAAAAATAAATTATTAAAAAGAAATAAATTTTTTAAAGAATATTTTTTTTAATCTGCTTTTAAATTTTAAACTTAAAAGCATATTTGTTTCGCATTTTACCTATAAAATAAACAAAATATGGGTAAACGAAGTCCAATATAAAACTTTACGGGTGATTCTGTGTTACCGGTTAATTTACCTTTCATGCTTATTTAAATAGAGCAAAGCAAAATATATTCATTCCAATTTCTTCAGTTAATATTAAAAAGTCCTAAGTAATCACTAAAATATATTTTCCAAAAATAGTTTTGTTCTTAAAAAAATTGCCACCTCTTAACATATCATTCCCTAGTACGTCTCTAATTCTTCTTTAATAAAATTTTTCTTAATTTCTAGCAAAATAATTTTTCAATTTTAAAAAAAAAAAATATTTTTAATAAAAAGATTTTAAAAATGTGCACCGTTTTTCTATGCAAAACGCCAAGGTATAATAAGTTTATCCATGAGATACTTATATTCTTCTCCAAGACTCTCGATCTGTTATGATCTTTCCAATAAATATCTCATTTTGTTACCTTATTGCCTTTGAATTTCAAAGAAGTTAGTTTAAGGTTAGGGTGATAAAAAGGGCCGCTAAGAAAAATTTTAGTTTCACAGGCATACATTTAAACCATTGAGCAGCTAATTGTGTGCTTTAAAAGTTAGAAAAAAAATTTGGGAGAAAAAAATTCTTAAAAATTTAGTGCTGGGGACAAATTAAACTTGCCACTTAACACCACCCAAGTGAGTCATATCTTTTATAACATCAAATATAAAACATCCATCTAATACGTTGCCCTCCCTCTACTGATGTCCTACAATCACTCTGTGCTGCAATCCACACCCGATTGAAGTGTATTTTAAATTTAGGTGACCCATCAGAACAGTGATAATCCGTCAACACAATCATGATCAAGTTTTTTTAACTTGTAGATAACTTTTATTATTCTCCCAACCATTTTATCGCTCCACGGTATTCTTGTATCGTTTCAAAGAAATTTCACACTTGTTTCTCTCAGCCCTCTATGAAACAAAGGTCTTTCGGTTCAAACTATTCTGTCTGTTCTAGCCTTGATCACAAGATTATTTACACATTCATATCCCATTGCCACACAATGCGCAGGCACCCATCAAATGCATACTTGGAACGTTTCTAGCCATTAATTGATTTCTTTTTTGCATTGCACCACTGTCAAAGATTTCGTAATCACGGACACAATTACTCTAATTGAACTATGGCTGCCTGTACCAATATTTATGACCCTTAGAGCCGCATGTGCCCCCAGTCAGGACAAATATCTTGTGATTGCTTCAACTTTCGCTTGTAGGAGAGTGCTGTTGTCTCGGATTTTCCTTTGGCCTAGATTATTCCTTCAGACATCTTCCCCAAAGGCCCGTCTTAATTTAAGATTCACCTTAGTTGTTCGATCGGAGAATTCAACTGCCTCCGTTTAATCATCCCCATCGTCTTCATACCATTTATAACCCCCACCCATTCTTACACCAGTTGCCATGGGGCGTACTGCCTTCAATGCAGCTTTGAGCTTCTCATGCCACTAAGTGAACTAGATATTCACAATTGACACTAATACCCTTGTTTAGCAATTCCTTATATCCACAATTATTTTAAGGCTTTATGTACTTTGAATAATAAGTGGGATTTTTGATTACTTATGTGTACGACCTTACCGAATTTTGGGTACGTAAGGTTGAATTATGAATTGATTTTATCGTCGTTTTCTAGTGGCCGAAATCAGTAATGCTTATAAATCTGAAAATAAAAGCACTTTTGTTAAGAGTTCATTTGACAATTATTCATTTATTTAATTCTTGTCCGGGACAAATTTTTTTCCTTTTCTTTTATTTTTTTTATTCACATGCATTTTAAATGAAAGTAAGTAAAATTTTTGTTAGCTGACAAACATAAGCCAACAACTACGACAACCTCTATTTATTTTTCTAATATTTGTACATAAGAAATTCTAAAACTGCTCAGGAGTTGCCCCTACAAGGATGCAATGTAAGACCGACTTCCATTAGTTTTTTCTCACAAACATTTTTGTGGAACATACTTACACCCTATATCCGCCTTCTAACGAGTTGCCATACAAAGTCTAATTTTTCTTAATTATTTAAATCGCTCCCTCAGCTTCCAGGGAGCTTCTACAAAGGCCGAATGTTAGACCGGCCCTAATAAGTTTTTCCTCTCAAACATTTTTGTGAAGCATACTTACCGTACAAATTTTGAAAAAATTTAGGTAAAACCCTTGCATCTTCCTCGCAGTCTCCATTAGAAGAAAAAATCTATCACAAACCCTTATTGGTTTTTCCGCCCAAACATATATATTCAGAACATACTCACCACTCATCTCCATCACCTAAGGGGGTTGCCGTGCAAAATGTACAAAAATGATGTGTAAACACTCAAATTCGTCCTTAGAGAAGTTAAACTTTCGACCGACCCCCACTAGTTCTCTCTCCCAAGCAGATTCCTAATCCTTCTAGGGTGCCCGTGGATGGTTCAAATATAGGACTGACACTAACTCATTTTTGCTTACAAGCATATTCCTATAACATACTCTATACCTATCTCCATCCTTTGAGGGGATTGTCATATAAAATTTTAACAAATTTAGCAAAAATCCTTACAACTTCCCCGTAGTCACATTAAGAGGGTTAAGATATAACAACAATCCTAATTTTAAAATTAGAAACATTTAAAAAATAAAAAAAATAGTTTAAGGAACTAAAAAAAGTTCAAGGTTTTGAAAGGCCAATGTGTAGGTACATAAGATTTGGCACAGCCAAATACAGCTCCCTTATTTGTATAATTTTTTGTTTTAAAGAGTTATGCTAACATTGCTGGTAGAAAAAGTATTTTTGAATCAAAAAAGTTATTTGTAAAATGTTGTATGTTTAAGAAAAATGTATCTTTTAAATATCTTTTATTGTGATTTATTTTTTTTGATGAATTTAAATTTGTAACGACAATTGTTTATTGCCGATCTCTTCAACAAAAAATACTGTTAAGATAAGAGTTAAAGAAAATAAAAATATTAAAAATATTCTTTAATGTCAACTTTGTTTTAAAAATTAAAACAAAAACACAAGAACTGCTATAAATTAAAAAATTATTTACAGAAGTAAAAATGTTCATACTCTCGGTAAAAAATTTAACGTACACACAGATACACATACAATCACACACACATTTATAGTCATATAATTTTCAACGACTGTGTCTCAAATAATGGCAAAGAGGTTCAATAGAGTATGGCATTTCATTTATTACAACTCAATGTGTGACAAAAAGTTAATAAAACTTGTGAATTGACAAGAAAGTAATGAAGAATGTGGTTTCTCAACCATTTAATAGATGTTTCGTTGGGTAAATCTTTCATAATGGGATTTGTCACATTTGTTAAATTTATCTTCTTTTTTTTTGTCAGCTTTTTTGGCAGTTCATTGTAAATAAAGTAATTTTCATACGAGTATGTGGTTGTTAACAACTTTTAGTTACTTTAACAGTTCTTTGTCATTTTGTTTAAGAGGTATAATATAAAAGTAGACAATTTATTACATTAAAACCAAACAAAAAAATATAATTTGTCCGCCAGCTAATTTATCTTCTTTATTCAGTTGTTTACTGGTTCGTTTGCCAACTAAAATCATTTGTTATAATAATATGGTCAAAAGATAATATTTCATTTGAGGCTCAAATAATTAAATACCAAGAACTGTTTTGTGTAAATATTACATAGAGCAATGTAAACAATATTAGCAATTTACAAAATTGTAGTTTAATTAAACTTTCTATGGCAAAGAGATTCTAAAGGATTTATGTTTTCCCATAGGCAGATGTAAAAAAAACTCCAGCTTAAATGCAATATTTTAAAATTCAAATTTTATTAAAAACACATAAAAAGAAATGGTTTTTCGGTAATATCCAAGATTTGGAAAAAATTGCATGCGGATATTAAGGGATAATAACCAGTCTTGAGCTCGGAAGTAAACTAAGTGGACAAAAAGAATTTTTTACATTTTTGCTACTTTTTTTAATTATGGAGACTATGAATAATATGAAGTTGAGGATTATTAACCCAGATTTTTGGTGTTTTATGCAGTTTTTGATGTAACATGTCTTGCTTTATGAAAGTGAATATTTACCCAGGTTGAAGTCAAAAGTCATCTAAGGGGGAAAAATATCTCTTTTCGCAATTTCGCTACTTATTTTGCACTACGAGTCTAGAAATATGAAATTAAGGGCTGTTAACCCAGATTAAGGGCGGAAGTCAGCTAAGCAGACAAAATATACACTTTTTATATTTTTGGAACTCTTTTAAGGACTATTGACTCAGCTGGAGGTCAAAAGATATTTATGTGAAAAAACTCACTTGTTACATTTTGGATGCTAAGTGTACCAAAAGTGCTTTTCTTATTTCTGGTAGGTTTTTCAATTTTGTTTTAGAATTATTGTATTACTTTTTGTATTTTTGGTACATTTTGACATTTGTTAAAAGTAGAAAATAAGATATTCTGAATTTAATAAAAAAATGACATTGCAGGCATAAGAGATGTATTTTCTGACTTATTTTAATTTCAGATTTTTCATTTCTGTTGACTGCTACTTTAAGTAACTTTATAAAAAAAATCATTTTTTAACCCTTTGATTTATCAAACGAATCTTCACTAACTTAACTTCATATATATAAGCCCGGATAGATACATAACAATTCTAATCTCCACAAGCATAAAAGCAAAAATCATGTTATTAAAGCGTGTAAAGGATACAAAATTATCTATTAAAAATACTCTTATACATGTAATATAATTTTTTTTATATAACATTTTTGCTTTTTTATATTGATCCAATACACAAGGTTGCTTATCGCTATTTTACATCTACACGTATTTAAGATTGTTGTTATTAAAGTCTCAACGACATTTTAAATATTTTTCCTTTTAACATTTATATACATGAAACTGTTAGGGAGTCCGAGAGAGCACTTGATGCTTTTTAATTGCAATTTTCTACATTAAATTGGGGATTTTTAAACGTGAGTGGGCATTACTTAAATAAAGAGTTAATAATTTATCAACACTTCTGATATTTAATTTTTTTATTAAAGGGTTGCACGTTCAAATTTTAGTGGATTAAGCTAAACTAAAATATTGATTGGCGGTTATGACCGTCGTTTTAAGCCCTTATTAAAATTATTTATAAAAGGGTTTTTTGACAGGCGTCTTTGAACTAACGGTCAAAAAGGCCCTTAATAAACATACAATAACTGTTATGGATATGGGTTAAATTTATAGAATTACCCAAATCGAAATTACAAAAAATATTTAATCCAATACCAAAGTTCATACACTCAAAAACATCCCATGCAATATGTAAACGTATTTGTTAGTCAATTGTATGAAATCTTTCTTTATTTTGCACCGCGAAATTCTTGTGTAAAATGTATGAAAGGAACCAAATTTGTTTGAATATTTTACGAAATAAATTTATTCTTTTAAAAAGTTATATCATATATACACATAAAAAGGCATAAAGAATTTGAGATTTTTTTAAATAATGAAATTCTATCAAATATTATGAAAATATTATAACGAAAGATATGAGTGACTTTTAAGAAATTACCAAGTTCTTGTCTAAAAATTTAATTTTTAGCCAAACTTTTGTACAATTTAAAATTAAAACAAGTAAGAGCGCTATATTTAGCTGTGCCGAATCTTATATACCCTTCACATTGGTCTTTAAATATACCAAGCCGAGTAATTTTGTACTGCAAATAATATAATAAAAAACCTTGTGCAAGTTTTAAAGTTCATAGAAAAAATAACAAAATTTTAACGTTCGTATGAATAATAGAAAGAGGTGAAGAAGATTTGAGGTAGAGAGTTGTAAAAGTTTTCGACATTATTCATATTTAAAGGTTAATAAAACTTATTAAATGTTCTTGTCCCCCTGCTCTTCTCCAACTTTTTCTCGAAAATGTATGAATTATTTGATTTTTACTTTTTGTAGAATATTCGAAGTCGATAGCTGTCATAGTTTACCAGAAGTAGCGTACCGAAAATTTTATAAAAATTGTTAATTTGTATGGGAGCTACCCCTTCTTCACCCACTATCCGAAAATTTTTTTCCTCAGAGCGTAGTCCTTGATGTCCAATCACTTTTTGTAGAACATTTGATTTCGATATCTGTTATAGTTTCCGAGATATAGCGTATCGAATATTTCATAAAAATTGTTAATTTGTGTGGGAGCTACCCCTTTTTTTGCCCCCACTCAAAAAAATTTTTCTTTAAAGTGTAGGTCTTTGCGTACAATTACTTTTGTAAGAACATTTTAAGTCGATAGCTGTTATAGTTTACGAGATATAGCGCATAAAATATTTCACCAAATTTGTGCAATTGTAGGAAAAATACCCCTTCCCCTGGTCAAATCTTTAGGAGTATCCGTGCCAAGTTTTGTGGCAAGAGTGTCTATACTTACTGAGATATATAGGGATATATGCACGGATTTTGTCCTAAAAAAAATGGGTTACTTTGGGTTTTCGCTTATATCTCGGTCAATAGTGAACCGATTTTGCTGATTTTAAATAGCGATTGTTAGCGGGATATTTCTAATTGTTTGACACCATTAACTGGTCTGTATCTTTTTATTTGACTCCGGAAACTTGATTTCAACAGATGGACAGACGGACAGACGGACAGACGGACATCGCTAAATCGGCTTCCCTATCTATAGGGATCCAGAATATATATACTTTATGGGGTCGCAAATGAATAAAAAAGAAATTACAAACGGAATGACAAAGTGATATATACCCTATCACTATGTGAAGGGTATAAAAATTAACCAGAAATTTTTGTCACTTTCATAAAATAATAAAGTTTTAATAACTATGTAATTCCAAATGTTATTTAAGATTTGATCTATATCCTTTTTAGTTTGTTGAAGGTTAATTAAGTTTGTATATATGTATTTGCTTGGTTTTTATATCAAATCCTCAGTCAACTTTAGCCTAATTCTTTAAAAACCTAATGAATATCTTCTCCTTTTTGACAATAACTCCAATAAACTTATTGAGAACTACTTTAAATAAACCTAAGGAGTCAAGAGTTCCTTCAAAACCCCAATAAACTCTTTTTGCTATTAATTGTTTTGATTTTCTTTTTTCCTTATAGATTTGGTTGACCATTGGTTATCCCTAAATATATTTCAAGGTCTACTGAAAACAAAATTTTATCGTCATGGAACCATTTCTAAATATTGTATAGATTTTGATCCAATTTTCTTAGTTTATTTATAGAATTTGGTGTAAGTGCCAATGAAACTTAACCTTCAAGAAGTCCTTAAAATAAATTCAGAAAATTCGGATCAAATACTGTACAATATTTGAAAATAGTTGTGATATGAAAAAGATGTGTTTCAAAGGCCCTTAAAATACATTTAATGATAACCAATGGTCACCCAAATGTATAAGAGAAAAAAAAATCAAAACAGCTAATAGCAAACAAATTTTTTGTTGGTGTTTTGAAGGAACGCTTGAATGTTTTGGCTTGCTAATAGTAATTCTCAATAAGTATACTGAAGTTATTGTATAAAAACAGAGGATAGTCATGAGGTTTTTCAACAATTTGGTTGACGTTTACTGACGATTCTGTACAAAAGCCAATGAAATGTGAACAATCTTGACCTAAAACAAACCCTTTATATAACTAGAGTATTAGTTTTTCATTTTGTTTGTACTAACTGCAAAATTTTTGTATATATATTGCAAAAATAACATAATAAAAAAAAATTATAAAAATTAAAAAAAAAACAAAATTAAGTTTTATAAATAAATGCATTTTTATTTCTTTTATCAAAGTTTAAAATAACCCAGCAAAACCTTCGCTTACCTGGTATTTATTATTCACTTATACCTACAAATGCAACTATTGACGCCCTTACTAAAAGGTAGTTTTTCTGTCGTAATTACCTAATTAACTGATAACCTATGAAATAATGACAGCTCATTACTCAAATTCAAGAAAATTTTGCAGTGTTCAGTCTATCTTTTTTTTTGTAATATGCACGAAAATCACGTATTTTCTCAGAAAAGTTTTTTTTTTCATATATTGTTGCATGAACTCATTTTGCTTAATATGTGAAGGTCAATTTTAGTATTCAAAAATATATAGAAAAAATAAAATTTAAATATGTAAATATATTAAAAACATACCCCAAAATCTTTTGTAGCAAAATGTGAACCCTGGCACTAGCATAATGCAAATATTTATAAACTCTTAAAAACCTACGTTGCTTATCGCGTATGAACACGTTAATCTTAGAAACATGTCTCCACATTCTTGCATGCAACATTTTTGTTCTTGCATTTTGATATTGCCTTGAGCTAAATTTAACTCGTTCCTTAACTTCTTCGCAAGACAAGGAAACTCCTATGCAGCTAGAGTTATATTTTTTAATAAATAAAATGAAATGACAGAAATATGAATAGAAAATATTTTAAGGATTAAAATGGTGCTGCAGTTTGTTATTGTGCTAAACTTATGCGAAAAATGATTTCTGAAAACAGTGACTTCAAGTGAGGTGACATACATGTTGTGATCTCGAAATATATTCAGTTTTAAAAATAAAGTTTCTAAAATAGCAATTTAAATTTATTATTTGATTATTTGATTGCAATAAACTATATCTAAAAAAGACAATTATGTATCCAAACAATTTATCCACGAAAACTAATAAAAATATCACGAAAAACAATTTTTGTAACAACAACGGTTTTTACTAATCAAAAAAATATCTGTTTAATTTCTAAAATTTTATCAGATGCACTAGTTTAGTTTTTCCAATCATTGTATATTAGCAGTTTTTATCGATTCTTAACTAATCCTTTTTCTGTGTATATGAAACAAAGCAAAGATATTTCTTTTTGTTTTGCAGACAGTTTAAGAACAGAACCCTTTCTTTTGAATAACTAAAATTACATTGTACAAGACGCTTATTATGTCGTTGCTTTAACATGGCGCCGGAAAACGGATACATCCAAAAGCTGACAAAGCGTTGCTGAGTGTTTTCAAAACAAAAATCTTTCACAAAATTTTCGATCTCACCTATGTGAATTCGTCATAAACATTGAGCTGTATTGGGGATATCTCAACATAAACATTAACAAGCGCATCAATACATTTAGCAATTCAAAAAAAATGAGACTTATGTCATATATTTTCTACACGACAAAGTATAAAAGCTTTACTTATTTCACATTAAGGACGTGCAAAGGAATATATTGCGTTGGATTTGAAAACATCTTAGACATTATGCCAAATGTATTATGAATTCTTCTTTACTTTAATGCTGGTACTTTATAAAAAGTAGACAATCTTTAAAGAAATGATATTCCTTTTGCACTTTACAAAAATGCAAATAAAAGAAAAACAGCTCAAAGGTGCACGAGAGTAAAATCTAACATAAAAATTTTATGCAATCTTTTCAGGTTTGCTGAACTTTCTTCTGACAAACGTTACTGTTAAAATAATTGTTTAAATGGAGGACAAATAAAAAGATTCAAATAAAGTTGTGCAGTTGGCAGCTGAATTGCCAGAAAATGTTTTCCATAACTGGAAGCAACTCTTTACAACTGTAAACATCTTAAATTGAAATAGAAAATATTGAAATAAAAAATAATAAGCATGCTCCACTTGGTATACATGTGGTGTACAAAAATATATATTTGTGTATGACACAAGTCATAGAAAAGTAAGAATAGAAAAATTAATATGATGAATTGGAATATAACAGGAACATCCTTATAACCCCTATATTATTATTAGGATGTCATTTCAAAAGTGAAAATCTATCGTTCTACCAATGCTATTCACCCGATATTTTTGTTGGTAATAACTTAAAAAGAATGCACAATATCAATATAGTTTTTGTTTAAAAAAGTCCAATATTGTTAACAAAATATGTTCTTTTTGCAAGCGCTATGTGATAAGAAAGATACGTTTAAGCTAAAAATATTGTAAACCTTTTTCATACAAATAAAACAATAAAACAGACAAACACAAGGGCGTTCCAATCTTTCACAAAATTTTGCCTGAAACAAAATTTTTGCGATTGAATAAGACTGTTTCCAAAAATATTCTTCCAAACAAAGCGTGCACCAATTTTATCTTTAACTTCAAAACCATTATTTGCGGTAAATCATTCGAAAAAAAATTTTTTTTTTTCGTTTTAATAAAGAAAAATAAGGAATCTATGATTTTTTTAGTTGTATCATTTTGTATTCAATTTACTGTTCTTTGTTAAGTCGACACAAAATAAAACACACGTATCTTCACTCAACCACATGTATGTATGTGTATATTCTGAAATGGAGCGCATAACATTTGTACTCATATGTTAGTGATTGTGAAAAAACAAAAATAAAAATGATTCGATTGCTGATGTTATTTTATGTCGAAGTATATGTGTCACTAAAAGAATTTTTTTTACGTAATAGATAACTGTCATGTTTTGCAATGTTTACCCAGCAATTTTGTCGTTTGCTCTTTTGTTTAGGTGTAAATGAATACATGAAAGTATGAAAGAATGAAAGTATATTGAAACAGTAGTGGTCAATTAATTAGAAACAAAAGATTAAGTAAACATAATCGCTGCGAATATTTTTGGAATTTTTATTGTGTAAATTAACCTTTCTTATTTACAGATCAGGTTATCAATTAGGATGTCGCTGAGCAATAAAAAATCCTATTTGTTGAAAAAATTAAAAATAATTTGGAAGTAGTTTTCTTTACTTAATTAGAATTTGTTTTTCTTTCTTGTTCTTAAAACCAAAAACGCACCTCGGAAACTTATTTTATTACCCGTAGTGTAGTTGTCGTATGAGTTATTTTTCACTTGTTGTGCAAAAAAATTACTCATTCGCACCGTATTCTTATTAATGCAAGAGCGCATTGCCTGTTCATTTTAGATATGTGAACCAGTGGTGCGATTCAGTAACGTATTTTAACAATATTCGCATCGTTAAAAACGTTAGCAAAAATTTTAACGATTTTGGGATCCAGTAAAGTTTTTTATTAAATGTTAAGTAAACAGCAAACATTCTTAACGATGTTTACATGAGTAATACTTGTTATTTTAAGGGCAACAATTTTTGTGTTGTTAATTTTATCGACAAAAGAAAATTTTGTATTTTGTAATGGTGCTTTAATAATAACCAATTTATTATTATTATTTTGATTTTTTGAAATTTATTTTCTAGCCACCCTTTTGAAAATAAAATAAATTAAACAACCAAATGGTCCATTATAGTTAAAAAGTTCTTAATGAATCACGTAAATTTAAGTACATGTGACAAGTTCTGTCGTATGCACTACAGAATTGTCAATTTTTTTCGCCCCACTTTGCCAAAAAGCTTATTAAAAATCGCAAAAAAAAATTTAGTTTTACTAGAGAAAAATTTTTTGGTTAAAATTAAAAAAAAAATTAAATTTTGGATGTTCGAATTGGCTAAAAGGAAGTCTTTTAAAAAAATTAAATAATAATGGTTTGTTGGATTTTATCAATATTTTTGAAATTTTTTATTTATTTTCAGCAGTCTCACAAATGATCTTATGTAACTAAACAGAACAGGAAATATTCTACAATAATCTCAAGCAGTTGGTTCAAGTCTACTACTAGCCAAACCCCCTGAAATGTAGGAAAATCCTAAATACCACAATGTTTCAATCGCCAAGAGCACAAAAACTTACCGTGTTTGGTGTAAAATCGTCATAACTGACACCACTGACGCAGCTTAATATAATATTTTTGTTCAAAACAAAAGCCAATTTGGAATTTATTTAAAAAAAAATTATTTTTTTTTTAAAGAAAAACTTTTTAACATAAAAGCTAATTGATATCGTTCGTTTATATATATGTTACGAAATTGAAAAAACGGAAAGCTTTTCTTTTATATTAAAAGTGCTATAGCCAACAATATTTTACCAGACTACTAAAAGCCCTAAAGCATAAAACAATCTATATAAATGTTCATATCAATGATAAAATATTATATAAAATTATACAGAAAATACATTTGATACAATACAAGTTGCATTGAGACAGAAAGTTCTTAAAAAATTAATTTAAGACAAATTATATAAAACTTCACCTACCATTTATTTTTTTCACTGGAAATGAGCGTTAACATGCCTGAGGAAGATTCTGATGTTGAACAATATCAATGTAAAATTTAATTTAACGCAAAAAGTGATAAATCGAGTGAGGATAATGATAAATCAAGCAACGAAAGGTCAACAATGTCTTGTGCGGAATGTTTTTATTATAACACTTAACACAACCTGAAATTGTACAAGGAGTAAGAGTGATATGTTTTGCTGTGGATAAAGTAGCTGTAATTACTGAGATATGTAGATATACCCCGCGAATTTCATTCTAAAAATAAAGGTGGTTTTGGTGTTTGCTTATATCTTGGTCAAAGGTAAACCGATTTAAAATAGCGATTGTCTCAGGGATATTTCTGATTATGCGACGTTATTTGGCTCAAAAAACTTAACTTCAAAGTGAGTCTGTTAAAACAGAAAAACAGGCGGGAAGACGAAAAGATAGACATGGCTTTATCGACTTCCCTATTCGTGAATCTTAATTAATAACGGAATATAAAACACTTATCTTTATCCTTATGTGAAGGGTATAAAAATATATGTCCATTATTAATATATTCAATTCCATTAGGAGCACTGCTGTTAAAAATTTAGTTCGACGATTTTCAAACAAAAATGGCGAAGCTATGAAAAACAAATGAAATTCTTTCATCCCACAGAATGAAAGAATTCGAATTGAAATTTTACTTACAATTGGTGCTTGGAAACACAGAGCTGTAGAGAGCAAAACGCATATCCAATATATCGGTCAATCACGTCGCAGAACAGGCTCGCGGAAAATTTAATGGTTTTTTTGCTTTAACTGTCAAGTCTCAAGAGTGGAACGACAGCATAAAGAAAAATCTACTCTCATAAGAGTTGCCTTTGAGATAGTTAATTCTAACCTGAGAGTCCATTACAAACAACAAACATGCCTAATGTATTATACATACGTCTTCCAGATCCGCTTAATATTGATTCAAATTCTGGTAGACATATCCAATTTTCTGCAAAAAATAAATCAGTTGTGCTACAAAGATAAAATTACATCGGGTCCATAAAATATACCAAAGATTATTTTATATTAAAACGACACAATGAATAGGATATTGTCACAGTATTTCACAAAACGAGCTACATTTTGGTAGCCATTAGCACTGTACTTTCACATTTTAGATACATCTGTTCTTACTTTATTTATAATACACAAGAAGAACGTTGGGGAAAAATCTGTAAGGAAATCGCTGCAGAAACACTTTATCAAAATGCTTAGCAAAGACCTATGTAGTCCGTTTATATCTTACAGGTTAAAAATATCTCAAATTACTGGAAATTTTCATTAGGTCAGGTATAGAGTGAATTTAAGGTAGAAATTGTAAAAAAATGAGAGACAATATGTTAAAGATATACTTTTCATGTCAACCATTTACCGCCACTTATCAAAATGATAATTTCGGGGACGATGAAACTCAAGAAAGGGCTACCACTGGGCGTATTAAAATAAAAGGCGAATTTCCTATTTGTTACTTACACGAGGAGAAATACGTGGTAGTTTTGCGATAAATGCAAGAAACCCATTTGTGTAAAACATAGGGTATGTCAAACCAAATGTGACAATTTCCACCATGCGTCGACATCGTACTTGCACTATAATTACTTAAAACTACTAATTCTATTTAAAATATTGCATTATAAAGCGTTTTTAATAAATAATTAGTTACAGTTTGTGCAAACAAAAATTTTAAAAATTAATAGAGTTAGTACTTTTTTGTACCACCCGTTTAGGTACTGGTAAACTTTGAAGAAATTTTTAAAAGCATCTAAAAAAACTAATATATACATATGTATATCTCCAAGCAAACCCTGCTAAGTTTAAGTAGATTTATGTTGGAATAATGTATTCAATTTTTTATTACTTTTGATTTTTGTTTTTGACAAAGAATTTTTTTTTAAATTTTTAATTTTAAAAAATAAGGGATTTTATTTTTGTTTGTTTCATATGTCAAAGTTCTATCTTATACTAAAAATGGTTTTTAAAAAATTTAACATTTACAATTTTATTTTCTCAATATTTACATTTTTGCACATACAACCTTAGCAATTTTGGTCAAATGATGTGTAGTAATTAAAGGAGATAAATTATTTATGCTTCTACATGTGCTTGAGTTTCTAAAAAGCCTTAGTCTATAATTGGTTACAAATGTGGGACATTTGCCAAAAAAGTAAAGTTTCTAAATGTTTAATAAAAACTTTCATTTTTAAATTATTAAAAATGGAAGGTGCAACTAAAAAAATAATTTTTGGGCAATTTTAACATAATTCCACAACATAGCAAACCCTCCTTAAAAACCAATTTTTTTAAATCCACTCCCAATATTCAATTTATTTAATTTTCAAAAGCCACTTACTTAACGAAAACAAATCTTTTTCTTATTTTTTAAGAAAAGTTAACTTCTATTTCAATAAAACTTAATTTTAAAACAATTTTCTCTCGTTTGATTTATTAACTAAAATACTTTTTTTATACATATTGCTATAAAGCATGCCCGAGTTCTTGCTATATTTTTATACACAAGCACTCCCATAGTCCTACATGCATAGGTTTATATGCATACTGTGTCATTTTTTAAAGGATAAAAAAGCTAAAATATTATTTAAATGACCAGAAAAAGAGAAAAAAACTAAATGCCTGCCAAAATCTAATTTACGATAAATTGGCCGAAATTGCATTTTTTCCATTCTAAGTTCAACAAAGGTCTTACTTGTGGAAGAGATGAGGTTTTTCTTTCATATACACACATGTATGTTTGCACGTTCTTTAGGCTGCTTTATTTATAAACACACATATGAAGGTATGCCTGCATGCTGCACACTGTCACGATTTTGAGCAAAAGTGGTTAAATTCGTTGTTTTTGAATTATTATTGCTCAGAGTTAAGGCAAGCGTGCACCATTGCAAATTTTGATGAAATATATAAAATGTTACATGTGGTTGTTTACAGCTAAAAAAAATCTTTATTGGTACGGGCCAACCTATATTTGTAAATATAAAAAATTATTTCTATGTTTTCCAATCAACCCTCTTATTGAAACCCCTAAACGCTTTTTAAATAATAATTTAATTTTCCCAAAAATTCCAAATCTGGGCTTTTTAAAAAACTTAACCGTAGCAATAATGCTAAACTGTTTCCGAATTCTTAAACCTACATGTGCTCGGAAGTCTACATTTGAAGTAATTTTGATTCAAACTAAGATTTAAAATTCAAAACTCATTAAAAAGATTAAAGTTTTTTTGGTAACTTACTAAAATCTTGTTTTAGATAGATATAAATGTTGATGACTTATAAATATTTATATCCGTGGTACCAAAACAGTAATTTTTGAAATTACCTTCGATGGCCAGAAGTATTTGTTTGTAGTCACTATGTGCTTTGTATGCAAATAAATTTTATTGTTTTTCTGATCTATTTATTGTATTTTTTATTTTTTTTATTTTACTCAACGTAAATAAAATTTCAGTTGAGCATTAACTTCTAAAAGAAATGTTAAATAAAAATTAATAATAAAGTATTAAATAAGAAGGGAAGAGACAGCATTAGACGTGAGCATTGGAGTTGAGAAACTTTCTTTCTTTAAGTAACAGCAACATTTTCAGAGAAGTCGATTAGTATAGAGAACTTATTAATCTTAGTACCAAATCTTCTAAATGGATCAAAGTTAAGGTAATTTTATCTATTAAATGTAATATATAGCGGTTTATAATATCTAAGCTTCCTGTTAGGAACATTAATGAAAAATTTGCGATGAAGATATGTAGAATAAATATTACCTTGAATTCGATTTAGGACAAATGTGATATAGGAAACAATTCTTCGGATTTTTAGCGTTGGGATCCTAATAAGTGTTAAACGACTACAATACAGCGGTAAGTTTTCAATGAAGATTACAAATGCAGAACAGCAAAAATTTTTTTGGACAGATTTAAGTTCCTTAATATTCTTAGCCTAATGCTTAAGGAACTAAATACGCCATTAGATTTATTTATTGTCGTTATTATATGAAAAATGAAGTTGAGTTTTACATCAAAGAGAATTCCGAGATCCATTTAGAAAGTACTCATTTAAAACGGGTGAATATCTGCAGAATGTCATAGATTTACATTTAGTAAAATTCAATTCCATAATATTTACTGTACACAAGGTAAAGAAATTATTAAAATCATTTTGGAGACGAAAACAGTCCTTGCCATTTAAAACCCATGAATAAAGTTTAACATCATTAGCAAACATTAAAATAAAACTGTATTTAATAGCCTTTGGGAGATCAATTAAAAACAATAAAAATAAGATGGGGCTGAGGTGACTTCCCTGCGGAAATCCAGAAGTTACTTCCATATATTTTGATAAACTGTTATTAAAAAAAACACGTTGTCTCCGATAATTCTTTTCATTTTTATTTTTGCTCTTTCCCAGTGTAAAAATTGAAAAAAAAAACATATTTTCAGGTTAAAAAAAAGTTCTTTGCATTACATGTGTGCTGAAAGCGCATTAGAATTAAAGTCAAGCAGCTCTGGATACAGTTCGGTAGAAAAATTTTTCGAGCCAAATAAAATGACGGCGGAATGTAAATGGCAAAATATTCAATCATTTTTGGATTTAGAACAAAAAGTTTGTCGTGTGATGTTATAAAATATAGCTCTTGCTTTTGATTTTGTTTCAGAGAGGAAATATAACCGGATAAAATATTTCACAATTAGGTCAGCGGGCGTTAATGCAATGACTTAAATGCGGAAAACATGTTCTATCCAACGTAAAGCATTGCAACCTTGCATTGTAATGGCTACATATTGTATTTCTATTTATTTGGCAGGAATTAAAAGTGATCATATACCTACAAATTTTCTCTTCTTTATATCTTTAAAAAATTGTCACGCCCGTCACTTAATCCTATTTTTTAAGAAAACCTGCTTTTGTTGTTAACTACTATTTTTTATTAATTTGATATTTTATTTTTGTTTTTTTATTATTTTTAATCTTCTTTTCTTCTGTTTTCTCTTGCTTTATTATTTTTATACCCTTCACATAGTGATAAGGGTATATATCAGTTTGTCATTCCGTTTGTAATTTCTTTATTATTGATTTGCGACCCCATAAAGTATATATATTCTGGATCCCTATAGATAGGGAAGTTGATATAGCCATGTCCGTCTGTCCGTCTGTCTGTCTGTCTGTCTGTCTGTCTGTCTGTCTGTCTGTCTGTCTGTCTGTCTGCCTGTCTGTCTGTCTGTCCGTCTTTCCGTCTGTCGAAATCAAGTTTCCGGAGTCAAATAAAAAGATGCAGACCAGTTAATAGTGTCAAACGATTAGAAATATCCCGCTAACAATCGCTATTTGAAATCAGCAAAATCGGTTCACTTTTGACCGAGATATAAGCGAAAACCCAAAACAACCCATTTTTTTAAGGACAAAATCCGTGCATATATCCCTATATATCTCAGTAAGTATAGTCACTATTGCCACAAAACTTGGAACAGATACTCTTAAAGTAGGCACCTAAATAATGGAAAAATTTTTTTCAGATAGGATCAGGGGAAGTGGAAGTTTTCCTACAATTGCACAAATTTGGTGAAATATTTTATGCGCTATATCTCGGAAACTATAACAGCTATCGACTTAAAATGTTCCACAAAAAGTTATTGTACAACAAGACCTACATTTAAAAAAGAAATTTTTTTGGGTGGATGCAGAAAATGGGGTAGCTTCCATACAAATTAACAATTTTTATTAAATTTTCGATACGCTACATCTCGGAAACTATAACAGATATCGAAATCAAATGTTTTACAAAAAGTAATAATCTAATAATTCGTACATTTTGGAAAAAAGGCTAGAGAGGAGCAGGGGTACTAGAACATTCCATAAAAATTAACAACTTTTATTAACCTTTTATTATAAATAATGTCAGCAGCTTTTATTACTGTCGACCTCAAATGTTCCTCATCTATTTCTATTATCCATACGAACGTTAACATTTTGTAAAGTTTTCTATTTACTTTAAAACTTGTACAAGATACTTTTATTATATTATTTGCAGTACAAAATAACTCGGCTGGATATATTAAAAAACCAATGTGAAGGGTATATAAGATTCGGCACAGCCGAATATAGCGCTCTTACTTGTTTAATGTTTTTTTCTTTTGCATTTGGGTATTATTGTTGACGTGTGTTGAGTTTTGTTCAGTAAAGTATAATTACGCTCTCAATGTATTGGTATGTAAAAGAAATGCTAACACTTTTCAAAGTAAAATGTTTCGGTGGGTCCAGGTTCGAGCCTCTAGTGGGATTGGTTATATAAATTAAAACTTATTTTATTTGTAAATTTAATAAATAAAAATAAATATAAAATATTTTAAATTAAATTAATAATTTATTAATAAATATTTTTTTTTTAATTTATTACAATTCTACTAACTAAATCAATAAAAAAAGTTTATAAATAACTCTGTTCGATTTAAGTTAAATTACTTCATTGAATCCCTAATGTAAGCAAAGTCTTAATTTTACTACTATCGATTTGTTTGCAGGCTAATAATCCCTAAAAATTTAATTAGGGCAACAATGTTCTTAATTAAAATCAACTTTGTAATGTTTTTCTGTATAGGTAGAAATGTAAGCCAACATTGTTGTTATAATAAAATTATTTCTGGTCTCATGATAAATTATATTAAGACACTCGTACTGCCTGCTAGATCAAAAAAAAATTTTTGTTAACAAGCCTGTTTAACTCAATTAGATAATTCTTATTCTTGTAAAATTGTTTGCTAGATTTAGATGTGATAAATTCCATCTAATTGTAAAAGCCATAGAAAATGCATTCTACTCGGCTAGTATCGGTAGAAAAATCAGTTTTTTTCAAATAAAAGTTTCTTTCAACATTAGCGAAAAAATATTAATTTCTTCAAAAAAAAAAGAAATTATATGAACTTAAGTCAAACTAAAGAGCAAAAATTTGCATATAAAGTAAACATAAAATTTATTGTTACGATCAGAACAGCAAATTTGGGGTTTGATTTTAAAAGGATAAAGTCATACATTACACAAAGGTAAGCTTTGTACCAAATTTAGAAAAATTAAAAACAAAATCTGTTTTGATAATCGTTTTGTTTATGGACTTCGATAAGCACATTTTTTAAAACCAATTTTGTTAAATTGCCTTTATTAACTACTCACTAGATACCTGTAGCTATTTTACGAACGTATTAATTGTTTTAAAAGGTTTTTGACAAATCTGTTAATTCACTAACTCTTTTTTTAGTATAATTAAGGAGGGCTTTTTTTAACTCCTTATCCAAAAATTTTTTTAATATTTCTTTACCCAGTGTGCAATATATGTTATTTTACTAAATATAAGTACATAAATGTTATTACAATATGTAAAAATAGTTTAGACACTAACATTTAAGCAGCAATATAACCAACAAAAAAAAATTAAATAGATTTTTTGGCTTACATTTAGTAAATTCCTTAAATGCCCAACAGCTGGAAGCGTATGTTATTATTTCAGTTTGTTTTTTTTTTTCTTTTTAAATTTCATATAAAACTTTTACCCTTTTTTGTAAGTTAAAAACATTTCAAACTAAAGGCAGACAGCAGATGGGTAAAATTATATAAATTTTATTATAATTTTTTTTATGTGAAAGTTGAAACATTTATTTAAAGTTAAATTGTAGAAAATATCATGAAACATTCAATGGCTAAAGTAGTAGGATATTTGGCCAACATTTTTAAAACCATCCATTAACACTTTTAGTTTATACATAAGTAAAATGGAATCTCAAAGGGTGTGTCTAGTTTTACTCCATATTTATATGAAAAGCTAAACAGTGATGCACAAATTGTGTTACAGGTTAAAACTTTGAATATTCAAAATAAATGTTGAAGAATAAAATACACATTGAAAAAGATGTTTGAAAATAAAAATATATGAAAAATTCATGTTGTTTTAACACTGCAAAGTACTTTATTAGACGAGTAACATAAAAAGTGGCGTCGCAGCTGCAGGTTACTGTCAAAAGCAGCATTTTTAGAAGTTTATCTTAAAACTCAAAATTTTATCTGTCAAATGGCTATGTTCTTGCCATTATCAATTCCTCTAAATACTGTTCGGTTAGTGTTTTTACTGATAGGCCTGACTCCTTCTTCAGTTTAATTATCCAAGTATGTAAGAAATCTGCTTATTCTACGCCATTTGAGAGGTGAAAATTGACTGGAATTAAATATTAAAGTAATTTGAATTCCAAACATGGGCAATTTAAGGGATCTAATGTGTATGGAACGTGAAATTACAGTTCGTGCTCTTCTTAAGCTGTACAATAGGAGAAGAACTCACTGTTCTTTAAGTATAAGGCCGCGTAGGTGGAAATAATCAAGTACCTTCAGTAGTCCTCATAGTCATATGGGAGATATAACGACCTTTGCAAAAAGTTATTGAAGACTTTTTACCCATTATTATTGAATAATAATCTAGAAGCACTTTTAAGGAAAATAACTATAGTTTTTACAATACAAAGGATCCCAGGAAAAGATCTTGTGGCGCTTTGGCCACATTATGCAAATCAAGAACTAGGCTCCAATGGATGGGTGGCACCTCCGAATATCATATTCAAGCAACGAATGTCTGCATTGTCCACCCAGACTCTCCATAACGAAGGATCATAGGCAAAATCGCCGCCCTCGATTCGAATCGAAATTGAATCAATCTATTGAGTTGTCAATGTTTTTAATATAGGAATTCTAATTTAAATCTTTTAATTTCGACTCAAATGCAATTCGACGGCTTGGCTCCTGTACAACAGTTTTTACAAATCTTTAAGTTATATAACTGGGGCTTCCGCCTAATTAGTCCAATAGTTCGTGTTACATATTATTCCGCGTCTGAAATGGGAATTTAAGCAGTTTCAACTGAACAATAAAAACATTGGGTAGCTGACCATAATAAAATTCCTTAAGTTATCGATTTCGGGGTAGAAAAATTCTTATCCTCGGAACTTTTTGAAGCGCAGGCCTCGTTGGATTTATTTTCTGACATCACAGTTTTCACTATTTACGGTCCTCGCCAAATCACAATTAATTCTTATTTCTTAAGTTCCTAAAGGAGTAAATTGGTTAAAGTGTAAAGAAAGACTGCCGTTTGAAGTTTGGCCTACTTTTTATAACCTGCAAGAAAAAATTCTGTATTTTTCGCATGATGTTTGTTATTCTCACATAAACATAATTACTCCCGGGATACTCCTTTGCCATCACCTTTCTTTATGTGGTTGCCTTGTGTTTGTCTAGTGGTTGCCGTAAGCAACTTGAAAAGTGGCTGGTTGTTATCAGGAGGAATATATTGTGGCAGATATTTTGTTTTTTATTTTAAAAAATTTACGGATCCTATTTACCTATACTTAGCATAGACATATTATGTGTGTGATGTCGGTATAAACATCGCAACCCCGTATATGTTCCTTGTTTGGTACGCTTGCACCTCAATTGTTTGTACTTTTTTTGCTTATTACACCTACCAGAAATCTTTTGTTAAATTGTACTCGGGCAAACATATCCATACTCTTTAAGATCAACATCACGATTAACTTGGGTAACACTGACCATATAAACTATAAAATATTTCGGAAGTATTTATTTTTCATAGTTTTGTCCAAAAATATATTTTTTTTCTTGTCATATTAAGGCGAAGTAAAGAAAAAGCCAAAAAATAAATACCAAAGAGTTTCTTTTGTTACTTTAAAATTTATGGCTAAAATTTGACAAAAAATATATTTTGGCAACAAAATTTACATTTATCTTTACAGTTTTTCCTTTGTTGACAGCTACAATTGAGTTAAAAGCAACATTTCGTTTTGGCTCTCACAATATTCCAATCACACTTAAGTATTAGTGTTATGTGTATGACTGTGTGTGCGTCTGTGTGTATGCCGGCATGCGATTATATAATCTGCAAACCAATGTAGACACATCTTACTATTTAAACGTATAAGATTTATGATAAAAACTAAAATCAGTCTGCAATTTCCGACTTCGGTTAAGTTTTACACAAATAAAAGGGCATGCAATTTTTATATTAACAATTATATTTTGATTTTATTAAAGGCTAAAAAATCCCAATTTGTATAAAATGCTTGTAAGTTTAAAATTTGTTTTGAAAAATAAAAACAAGCTTTTAGGCCTCTTTTATGGAAAAACTTCCTTTTCCAAAGATCGCAAAATCTGTAAAAAAATACAAAATGCAGAAACTTTTATTTAAACTGGCATTTTCTTCCTTCTTTTCTCAACAAAATTGATTTCTTTTGCATTTTTTAATTTAATTATATCCCAATAAGAATTAAATTACAAAATTAATTGAAATTTAATTGTGCTTTGTGTATGTCAGTTCGTAAACAAGAAGTGTAAATTTGTCTGTTTAATTAGTTTTTAATATACTTTGATTCGATTCGCATTTAATTAGTAGATAACATCGTATTTTACGTTATTCTTTCCTCTTGAGAACGTCTAAAACAAACTGCATTCTAATTGAACTTTACTTAAATTTTGTTTTGTATTGATTTTATAACACCTTTAAAAGAAATTAAAAAATATATATTGTTGTTTGTTTTCCTTATATTTGTTAAATTTAATTAACAGAAACTAAAAAGTTTTAAATAATCTGGGGCCAAATCGTCGTATTCGATTCGAATTAGAATTTAAAAACTCTTATTAGAATTTCTATACTGAAAGCATTGACAACTCGATCAATCGAGTGAATTTTCGATTCGAATCGAATGTAACGATTTGGCCCCTGACATCTAGTCATATAAGCTTGGGGCAAATTACGGCATTCGATTTGAATCGAAATTTAAAAATTCTTATTGGAATTTCTATATTAAAAGCATTGACAGCTTGATCGATCGAGTAGAATTTCGTTTTGAATCGAATGCCGTAATTTGTCTTCCTTTGTTTATTAGATAAGTCAATCGTGATGTGAAATATGGATGAGTTTTAGTTAAAAATATAACCTTAGTTCAAAGGTAACCCTTGAGCTATACAGAAGTGAATATAGATCATTGTTAACTTACGCTGCGGTGGTATGGTGTACATTTAACGAAAGAAGTCCTTTAAATGCACATATTGTCTCAAAATAAGCGGGGTAATCAGAGCCACCCACACAAGGACATTGAAGCCACTTTTCAATATCCAGCTTATTCCAATAAGCATATACAAAGTGGCGAAACTTGTGGCAAGACCATACTGATGCCAATGCTTAGTATCTCCCCCACCGTTCCTTTTTCTTATCGCACTTTTTTCGCTCATTGTCTTATTCATCGGCTAAATTTGGACACTTCTTCATGACAAAAGAATACTCCAGTCCTGAAGAAGATGGATTTGGAATATTATACTACTCTTTATGGCCAAACTCTTCATTGAGACCTGGTCTGCCTTTCATCAGTGGAGTTTTACATACCTATAACCAGTTGTTTCTTTCATTGGCAAACGAAACTGAGAATGAAATTTTATTTAATCTTCATCCCCGTCCTCCAAGGTAAAGGAAAGCATAGCTAAGGGGCAGAATGTCCATTTCCTTTATCAGTGTCAGCTTGGCTTCAGCTTTCAAAGGGTGCTTACACATGGTAGTAATAATTATAAGTTATATACCTTTTATATAACCTTTTGAGCCCGCAGATTGCATTAGTCCTCGTTTTGCATATTTCACTGGTAATATTTGTTGCCTATTTAAGGGTTTTATGGTGGCTCTTCTCTAATCTTAACATAAAGTTTTCGACTTTGTAAGGTCTTATCATTGGATTCCCTTTCAATCCCTCAGATTACGTTTCCGTACTCGTTAAACGTTGCTCCCCCCATTCACAGGTTTCTGACTAAGGTGTCATTTGAAACGCACAATTTTTTTTTCATATGCCCTCTTTAGGATTCTGCTTCTCTAGAGAACGAGTTCTCGGCAGTCATATTGATCTTTTGGTTCGATTTCGGCATTATCTAATATGTTTTGTTGATGCACCTTTCTTTCGCTTTGTTTAAGCAAACAAAATTTTTTAAGAAGAGTAATTTATTGAATAGTTCAAAAACACTTTAATCAAAGGTAATGTTTTATTTATAGTAAACACTACCGTCAACTAATTATTGTCAAATTTTAAATAACAACATTGTTATGATTGCTCTAAGATAATTTAGATTTTTGTCAATAAGATTTTGTAGAATCTAATTGAAGCAATATATGCTTATTTGTTTCTTATTAGAGAGTTAATAGTTAAATTAAATTTATATTGACATAAATAAACATATAAATTATAATATAAATATATACCGAAATAGATGATTTAAAATTATTTCTATAGCAATTTGTAATTATGTTCATTTTAACAAATCGTTATCTTTTTGAACTAAGTTATACTGATTATTTTGTGTTTAAATATTAAATAAATAAACACATGTCCTTATATCATTTAACTTGTACATTTGCTTGCATTTATTTTAATTGTTGTTAAATATTAGAACACTACAACGTCTGCTAATAAACTTTAAATGAAATAAATATGTTTTATGTATAAAACTTTATGTATGTATATTTGTGTTTTAATGCAGATACTAAATTTGTCAACCTACTTCTTAGATATTCATTTTTGTTGACAACAACCTATCGCATGTAGATATGTATTAGGATGGTACCAGTAAATATAAGGGAACAAGAAAATAATGTGGCTTAATGTTTCTTAATAGAGCCCTTCTTTTTAATTGGAAATCAAATATTTACCGATATCCACTTAACTTGGTAAAAATATTTCTGTTAAAAAAACTTATTGTTGGGCCATCACATCCTAAATTTATTATTTATATTGCGCCTTCCAAAAAGGAGCTACATAAATGAACTTATAAAAGTTTTAGGCAAACGCTATTGCGTTGTTATATGGAAAAATCATTATCTTAGTAGCATCCTAAGCAATTCAATGTGACTAAGAAACCGGATCTATGGAAATTATGAACTGACAGTAGACACAATATTGAACCGAACTTCCCAATGTTTGGCAGACCAATGTTGTTTACGAGGTTTTAAGCAATTTCAAAATTGTTGGAGATAAAATGATATTTCGAGAGGACGGTTGTCCAAAGGCTGTAAAAATACCAAAATACCCGGTTTCGCGAACAAATTTCCTTGTTATTTTAGAATATATTCCGTCAAAGTATCGATAGAAAAGTAAAACACATGTGACTTTACAACGGAACTTATATAAATCGATGCGATTAGAAATTCCAACCTCACCAATGACTGCCTTCGTATGACGGTACGCAGTCAAATAACTCAAAAGTATGCTGTGAAGCACAAACTCATGCATAGGAGCTTTAATCCATTTTCGCTCGGATGTGGGTGGTATAAATATTGAGAAGATAGGATGATACAAAGTAATTCCTACACCTTTTTAAGAAAAGAAATACGCTTTGATACTTCTTTCAACACAAGAAAAACATGTTTCGCTCAGCGAACATGGCACTTGATTTCATGCTTTGAACATTCAAACCTTCTCTTTCCAAGACATTTTTCCATGATTAAGCACACGATAAAGTGCACTCCACTTATGTGTCAGAAAACAACATTAGACCTTACGAGCATTACAACCGACCCCATTCGTACAGTTTCAATCGGAGATCCAACTTAATTTTGCCATTTCTAGTCCGCCTCACAGCTCAAACCTTCAAAGAGCTAGACCTGTAGTCGAACAAATATGAAAGGCTTGTGCTGTTATCATCTGCAAAGAATATATGTATAGTATTTGGTATTTGACATGTGTTTAAGGTCATTCAAAATGATAAAGAAATTCCGTATTTAACAATACAAATAGTGCCATCCCCGACAAATCTCGATGTAAAGGCTAGTTAGCCCCGAAGAACATCCTTTACGAAAGCCATTATAGGCAACCACTTAATAAACTGTGTTACTCCAAATAAATAACAAGACAACCACATCGAACCACGTGTCCTCCAGTCCTAATTCGTTCAATTGCGGAAGAAAAAAACTTGGCTTACATGGCCCTACAGTGCACACCATCAACTGTTGTCGTTTGACTAACGGCGTCCTCGAAAATAAAAAGCCCAATGACTCCTCCAGCGTGAACAGCTCCTTGTGCATAACTCGTGGATTTTCGGTGCCTCAGAAGTGAGAGTTTTGCTTGTTCACGTACTCGCTTATTATGATTTTGGTCAAAAAATCGTCCACTTTGGGCTCGAGATTTAGGTTGGATTGGGCGTAGGTTACACGCGTTTGGTGGTCAACAGGCAGCAGCTGATGCACGGACTGGTTTTTATACGGTAACATGTGGAGGTCTTTGGTTAAAATTTGCCTTAGGGATGATGATGGTGATGGATAATTGCAAGGCATGGCATCTGGTCAATGTTTCTTGCGACAGCTCGACATCGTCGCAAGCAGCCTCTCATGTGGTAGATGGTCTTTAAGGTGGGTGCCTAAATGGCGCAGTGTTTGCGCAGTCGGTGCCGGGCAACCGGGGAATCGGCAATGAAATTCGTGCTGCGCCAACACCACAAACGAATTGTTACGCAAAAAAGAGAACATTATTCCGCATTTTTGGGGAGTTTATCGCTCAATGGCTTGTTCATTTTTACTCTATATCTGTCTAGTTCACATATGTCAAAACAGTTTTCATATTGGCTGTCATTTCCAAATATGAGACCATCTTCCAATAGGGTGATTTCTTTTGGCCTACCTTGTATTATAGACAAATTTTGTTTTTGTTTTTTTTTTTTTTTGAATTTACTGAATACCTTATGGAAATATTTTTTTGAGATGTTTTGCATATCATGCTTATGTTTTATTTACAGATTAACCCACATTCCGATGTTTATATACAACCAAAAACTATTTAAATAATTATTTTCTTGTTTGTGTCATCATCAACTTCTCACAGATGTTTTGATACTTTAACTAATGCTCGTACGAAATTCATTTATTTGCTTAAAAGTACATTTAATAAACACTACAAAAATGTGTAGGGAAATTTTCTCTGTACTAATTTTGCCAGGTAAAATAAATATATAAATAATCTAATATATCTCGAATACTTTCTTTTTCTTAATATGCCCTTTACAACAGCTTAAAGGCCACACACTGCAAATTAGTTTTGTATTTTAGGAAAAAAATATCCAACTGTTTACGTCTATCTTTAGGCCACCAAAGAAAACATAAGTTTTTGAATAAATTAAGATTGAATATAGGTGCCACTTTTGGGTTAACTTGTTCAACTGTGAAAGCAAAAAGTAATGGTTTTAAGTACGTGACCGTCCGCAACCGTGAGTAAAACTAAGAAAGAAAGCAAACAAAACAAATTAAGGTGCGCGCTAGTTACACTATAAAGGCGCTCATGAGCAGCTGCTGATAACAGAGCTACTTTTAGAATATCATCGTGTCATTGAACAATATTATTTCATTTCATTAGATAATCTTTTATTTTGAGACTTTTTTATTAAAAACAATCCTAAAGTTCTTGTCAGAAAACAAACTTGTATCCATTTAGGAAACTTGTTACCTAATGGTAAAAAAAAGAATCATTTAAAAACAGCCTAAGGCTCTAAACTTCTCCGCTATGTCTTTGTAAACATACCTTGCCATATTTTAAATACCTTAACCTTTAGGTTAATCTTCAAATATTTAATGCAAATTTTAACCAAAATATTTTTCTTCTATACCTTTATTCCTAGTAAACTTTTTTTATGCGTGTTAATGTGTTATTAATTACAAAGCCAAAGGAAAGAAAAAAAATAAAATATTTTTTGAATAATCGCCCACTAACTTACAAACGTGTTTAATTTTTGCAAAACAGCATGAGCTGTGTTTAAATGTAAACATATAAGAAGATAACAAGGGTTTTTATGCTTGTAAACATCTAAGTTGTATATCTTATACAGGGTGTTAGGTGGCAAATTTATATTTTCAAACTTAATAAAATAATTTAATAATTGACACGAAGTTTTATTAAGAGCATTAAAAGATAGACAAAAGAGCAAATTATAGTTTTTAACAAGTATGTCATTCAAATGTTATCCGTCGAGTTAATAACATTGTTCAAAACGGAGCCTTAAGCTCTGCGCCACACGCTTCAGTAAACTTGTTTCAATTGAGTTGATTTTTCGACGAATATTTTTCTTTAAAGCCACAAGAGAATTGTTATTGTTAGCCCTCTCTTGGAAGTAGCGGCATAAAAACTCCATGGAAATTACGTCGGGCGTCCTCGGTGACCATGGAATGTCCCCAAAGTAACTGATAAGTTTTTGAGGAAATTTTTCCAGAAGCAAACTCATAGAAGCTCCAGCTGTGTGCAGTCCCTTATTCCGTTGACACCACTTGTGTGAATAGTACAATTCACAGGTTTGGCAAAGAGAATTCCGTAATGATGGGCCAATAATTTTCACCATTAACACGTCCTCGAGAATTTTCGAAAAAAATGGTTCAATTATTTTATGTCCCGTTAAGCACACCAAACCGTTACCCCCGGGCAATGCAACAGTGTTTGATATTTCAGCTGAAGGTTGCGGGCCCTTGGAGACCAGTAACGCCATTTTTGCTTGTTGATGTGGCCGTCTAAGTAAAAATGAGCCTTGTCGCTTAAAAATATTGGACTCTAACTCTAAACTCTCTAACATCATTTCACAACCAATTTTGCGTAATTTAAAGGCACTTTCTTTCAGTTCTTGCACAGTTTGAATTTTAAAAAGATGGAATTTCAGATCCTTTTTTAAATTTCATTAATAATCGCTCTTGGAAGTCGCAGTGAGGCTTCTTTTTTCCGTATTGAAAGTGGCGGAGTTTCACGTAAACTGCTTTCAACCAGTTTAATGTTTTTGGGAGTCGCTGAAGATCGATTGTGCACCTGGCCGTGGCACATTAATAGTCAAAGCAGTTGCGCGAATTCTTTGCACCCACTAACAAATTAAATTTATATTCGGTCCACCCTGTATTCACCGAATACCAAACTTGGAACAAAATTGTTGACGAGCAATTACGCATGAATCAATACTCCTTTAAACCCAAACGCACGATGCTCCCCGACCACTCTGCACAATTTTTTACTTTCTGAAGTAATCGTATTTTAAACTATAAATTTGCTACCAGGCACCCTGTATAACTCCCTACGAAGGCTTTTATGGATCAAAAAAAGGTTTTGAAATTCAGTACTAGGTTCTGTTTAAATCTTTAATATTAAATTTTAACTAGGGTAAACACCCAAGTTCAAAAATATTAAATATTAAAACTATTTCAGCTAGTATATTGAATCATATGTTTTTCCCTTCTTCTCACCATTAATTTCGGGTTTCTATTTAGCCCTAGGCTGTAAGCTTAGTTCCATGAGCTTTTTTAACACCTCTATTGCTCTATTTAACTAAAGTTTTTTACACCAAAAAGTTATTTATTCTTTTATATATACATTTAAAACATTTATTTCTAGCAATTTGCATCCAACCCTCGTGTAAGCTGCCAAAATTAAACACTAGTTTACTAAATAAAGTTTTGTAAGTTGTGTTTCCTTTTATTTGCTTAAATAACAGTTTAGGTTAAAAGATAAACATATCATTAGTTACAAACACGAACATATAAAAGTTTCATCCAAATTATAGTAGAAATCATAAATATTCATATAAGTAAATGAGAGTGCTAGTTCTTTATGCTTTAACTTAAAAAGTAATTTGCCATTTTCAAAACAACACACAGGTGTGTTTTATGGAATAGCTAATGCCTTTGCCTAGTATCGCTGTTATTTTCAAATTTATTTATAATTTTAGTCTTATTAAAAATCTCATGCCCTTACATAATTTTTTTAAGTTGCTTTTTATAGTCAAAACTTCTAGTTGATATTTATTGTAGTAAGAATTTAAGACTTGAAAAGTTTAAAAATTGAGAAAAGACTTAAGAAGTTATTATTGATTATTTTATCATTCGTTGGATTTTGTTTTTAAGCCGTTGAGTTTTCTATATATTGGAGGCAAATGCAGTGCATCATAATTGTATGCCATAGCACCAAATTGGTTTCAGGTTGGAGTTACCGTGCAATCGAGATCAAGCACAGAGTTTCTAGAAATTAGACAATGAACTTTGGTTTCATTTATATCGATGCGAAACCTTTATCTGACATCCATGTGCGACGATGGGTAATTGCCTTAAAGTGTTTAGGCTTCATCTGGTTATTAATAGAGATTTGAAAGCATGATTCTCCACGAATTTGCTCAGTTCTCTACTTGATTTTATGATGATTCTTAGGAACCTCACGAGTATTTAGAAATAAAGTACCATTAGAAAATGTTAATGTGTATAGCTGACAATTTTTTGAAGTCTACTAAATTAAGCAAAAGCATAATTGATACTAAACAATTAAAAGCGCTATTTATATGATATACCCTTCACAATGTGTAGAGGTTTCTACCTCAACTTTCTAAATTTTTTTTGGCAACCTTCTTAGGGAATGGAGATAGGGGGTACGTATGTGCT